>JAMYWO010000387.1:0-25737 GCA_024220525.1 Cochliopodium minus | reverse complement strand
TTGTTTTGGTTGTCATTGCAAAGAGAAGTACTTCTAACAAGGAACTTGACTATCAATTATTGGAATCTAAATAAATAAATCATATTTCGTTTGAGAAATTATAGTGAAATTTACGTTTTATTGAGATATTCACAAAGTGTGATACTATCCAACCCAATATTTTATTTGAACTTTTTCTTATAAATTTTTTTATGATCTAGCAGAAATATATAATTCAAAGTTCTTGATTCATGAAAGATGATCTGTTAAAGATGTTCAAATCTAACTTTTGTTTGGTAAAATAATCTTTTCTTTCTGATTTTTTTTTTGAATAAATTTAAATTTATTTAATTGATTTTAAATGCAAAATAAAAAAAATTGTTGGGTTGAATTCAATTTCTAAAAATCTTACAAAACATTAATCCCCAATTCCATTTCCCTCCATCACTTTTACACAATGGATAATAATAAAGAAGAATTAGAAATTCAGAATTATAAAAATATACTGAAAGAAAATAAAGCAAACTATGACATTTGGAAGAAAAACAAAGTTGAATACAAATCAGAAATAAGTAAATTATTAAATGATTTAAATCAAGATGTTACCAAAATTAACACTCTCTCTGAAAACTATCCCCAATCAAAAGAGTTTGACATTCTTTGTCATGATTACCTTCAATTCATTCATGAAGTGGGAGAGAATTATTGAATAAATTATTAAATTTCATTTTGCCCAATAGAATAAATTCTCCCTATTTTTTTTTTTTTAAAACTGATCGAGTTTAATCAAAAGAAGGATTTGAAGGGACTATCAAAATGAATTTAAAAGGAAAATTAGTCATCAATTCTCAAAATAAAAAAAAAATGGAAATGAAATATCATTTGTTGATTATAATCTTCCTTCCCATAATCTATGCAAGTGAATATTATGCGTTTGTGGATATCAATAAAGGAATTGATGGAAAGGGGAATTTTACAGATAAAATATCGACAGCTCCCACTTGGAAAACATTGCAGTATGCTCTTGATTCTCTCAGTTCATTTGCATCAAATAATATTTCAATCAGTATAAAATTAATATTGATAGAAGGAACTTATAACGCCTCTTCAAATATAAATAATTGTATTTTCAGCCTTGTCTCTAATTCATCAATGAATAGCAATTTCGATGTAAAAACAATTGTTAACAGATTCAAATTTTAATAATTATTCAAAAGTGCAGGCTTCCTGATGTAACCATAATTCAATCATCTGGATCATTTCTTACATGCAAAAATGTGAATTTAACGATGAAAGGGATAGAGATCACTCATTTCGATCTCGCATCATCAATAATAATTGATAATAGAAATGCAACCCATTCCGAAATTAAGATAGAAGATTGTATCTTCTCATATCATAGCAATATGAATAATGGTGGTGCAATAAGCTTAACGGGAAATAATAATCTCACAATAGTTAATTCTTCATTCCTACATAATCAAGGATCAATAGGTATGTTATTTTTAATTTAATGATGACATAAATAAACAAGTAATAACAATTTGAAGGTGGTTCATTATATTTGGTAGATGGCAATCAAGCAATCATTCACAATAATATATTCAAAGATTGCCAATCGACACAAATGGGAGGATCCATATTTTTTGCAAATATCCAACAAATTGATCTCAAAAATAATACTTTTTCAGGATCTTCATCAAATTTGGATGGTGCAGCAATAGCGATATCAAATCCCAATAGGTAAATATTCCAATAATTAAAATTATTTCTTAATATCATAATTTTAAAAAATATAGGGAGGATGGCAATTATAACATCTATGATAATCTCTTTATAGAAAATACGTCATCGATGAATGGAGGTGCTATATCGTTATCAAATTGCTATTGCACAAATTTGACGAACAACATCTTCATTTCCAATTTAGCTTATCAAGGAGGTGCAATATCAGTGGATAAGTTTTCATTTTCTACGATTGTTTCTAATTGTACTTTTCGAGAAAATAATGCTGTATTACTTGGAGGAGGAATCTATGCAAAAGGAACTGATGAATCACTTCTTATCAAAAATTCCAACTTCATAAATAATCAGGCAAAAATTTTTGGAGGAGCTTTGTTTATCGACAATCAAGAAGGGGCTATTGTAACATCAAATTCTTTTTTCTCAAACACGGCAACATTCTTTGGGGGTTCCATTTTTTGCAACAATGCTTCAGTTTCGTTTTCTTCGAACTACTTTTCCTACAACAGAGCACAAAGTGGAGGTTCTATTGCAACTAACATCGGCTCTTACCTTTCCTCTTTTAATGATAGTTTTGTTTCTAATTTTGCTCAAAACCTTGGTGGAGCTGTTTATTTTGAAAGCGAGGGCGAGAATTCTTTTGTACATTCTACTTTCAGTGGCAATTCAGCAATGACTGGAGGTTCAATTTTTTCGGGTGGGTCTTCTCTTCGTTTGGATGTTTCTTCTCTAGAGTCAAACAGTGCAGAAACTGGAGGAGCCATTTTTTTCTCGTTCCAAAACAATACCAACAACTTTATTGAGATAAATTCATCTTTTTTTTCTTATAACACTGCCCTACTCTCGGGAGGATCAATTTATCTCTCAACCTTAGCTGAATTTATTCCAATCACAAGTTTTGATCTCTTTATAACAACTATTTGGTATCTTCAAAAAGGATCAGTTGATCCCAAAAAATTGAGTGAGATGGCAAGAAAAAGCATCATAAGAAATAGCTTTTTTTATTCAAACAACGCAGGGGGTGATGGAGGAACGGTTTTTGTTGTTGTCCAACCAACTTCTTCGGTTGATTTACAAATAGAAAATACAGTTTTTAACAGTTCTTGCTCTGGTGGGTCAGGAGGAACAATAAGCTACTCAGGTCCTTTTTTCTTGGGGAACAGTTTATTCAGTGTGGTTTCTTGTTCGTTCATCAATTCCACCTCAACTCACAATGGAGCGGCAATTTATTTATTTGATAATCTCCCCGACCATTCCACCCTTTACCAAAACTCTTTCTTCGTTTCGGATAATCATTTCTCGGGCAGTTCGAGCAAGAAAGGTGCCGGAACGATTTTTTGGAACAATGGTGGCAAAAACTTTAAACAGACTTCACTTGGATTTGCCAATAACAGCTTCTCTGCTTTGAATATTGCAAGTTTTTCCACACTTCCCTATTCTATGGTAGCTAACAAACCAGATTTGGTGTTTGATCAGTTACCTTTCTCCCTTTTTGTTTCTGTGTTGGACTATTATGGCAATCCCGTAGTTTATGAAACCTCTTCGCATGATGTGCCCATGATCAAGTTGATTTCCAGCGGAAATTCCTCCTTTCAGACTCCTTATCCCAACAACACCCTCAAGATTGAAAAAGATGGCAATGTCACCTTCAAAGAACTGAAGCAAATCGGAGTACCTAACAACACTTATGATCTTAGTGTCATTCTCTTCTTTCAGGAAAACTCCAACTATGTCGTTCTCTCGAATCTCTCCTATTACTTTGCTGGCTGTCCAATCGGATATTTTAACAACTATTCTGTTTGTGAAAGCTGTGGTATTGGGGAATACAACACAGCTATTAACGAATGCCTAAAGTGCCCTCAATCTCATCAGTCCGTATTGATCGAAAACTGTGTCGACAATTCCCTTCCAAACACGGTAATAGTAGAAGAAGGTTATTGGTATCTATCCAACCACAACAATTCTTATTTCGTTCTTTTGAAATGTGGCGATGCTTCAAGTTGTGGTTCTTTTCAGTTTGAGTACTCCCATCACAACCAGTGGATCCCTCAGAAATCTCATTCCATGGGGATGGTTTGTTATGGTGATTATGGATGTGGAAATTGCGGAATAGGTTCTGAAGAATTTCTTTGTAGCAAGTGTTCCAAAGGTTATTACAAGTTTGAATCATTCAACGGGAAAAAAACCTGCAGAAAATTGTCTGTAAAAGACTTGTCCATTTCATTTGCAATTTCACTCGTACTGATTTTCACTTGTTATTTCCTCTATTTCTCTAAGTTTCGCTCTTATGGTAATTGGGCAGTGATCATCCTTTTCTCTCTCTTTGGGATCTCCAATTACTTTATCACTTTCTTTGTTGGTGCTCTGTTGGTTTCCATGATCATCATCCGTCCTCACGATACTTTGTTCTTCAGATTTTTCAATTGTGCCTTTTTATTCTACCAACTCTCCTTTTATCCTTCTGGAAACAGCTTTCCTGATAATTTTTCATCAATACTAAATTACGTTATGGCTTCTTTTTTTAACATTGATATGTTTTTCTCGCACTCCACCAAAAACATCTACACTGAATTTTTGACATTATTTTTTATAATGATAATTCCCATTCTTTTTGGATTTCTTGTCTTTTCCCTTCTAAAACTCCAAAAAATTATTTTTTTTCTCAAGGATCTCACTTTGTTCACCATCTACTTTTATTCACTTTTCATCACTCATAATCTCTTCTCCTTCTCTAGATTAGGATGCTCTCAACCGTACTCAATTTACCAAAAAGGAAACATTGCCATACCAAGCTATCTTCAATCCTCAAACTGGTTTATTTGTGAAGGCCACCCTATTTATGTTCTCAGTGCACTGAGTGCCTTTTTCTTGGTCATTTATGTTTTCATTTACTACAAACTCACATCTCTTGCAAAAAATTTGAATCCCCACAAAACCAATACCCTCAAAGTTTTTTGCTTGTGGATCATCTTGAGAATTGTCATCTCTTTAATTTTATCTCTTTCTGTTCTTTCCCACTATCCTCTTGAACAGAAAATCTTTTTGTTGTTCTGCATCGTCTGTTCTTTTTTATGTGAAAATTTTTTCGTGAAAAGATATTTTGGAGTTGATCTCGAAGAAATTTTCGTTTCTTTCTTTCAGTCCTTCTTCATTTTCGTCCTTTCCCTCCAATTTTTCACCAGTCAAATTAACTTTTTGTTTGTCTGGCTCCCAACTCTTCTTCTCAATTTCGTTTTTAGATGCCTCACAATCTATTATTTCATCCAGTTTATGGTTGTGAACAGTCCCGAAAATCTCAACGTAGAGAGTGGAGATGATAAGGTTTCCTTGTTTTCTACGGAAGTGACATACAAACAAATCCAAGATTTGCAAAAAGAAACTCCAATTAAAATCTACAACATTATTGAAGCTAGCCCCAAAAATCAATATCTTCTCTTTATCATGATTGCTGACCCAGATACCATTTCCAAAAAGAGAGAAAAAATTTCCAATTTTATCAGATTTTTTCTGATTAGAGGGTTTTCTGTAATTGACTGCATCGGTGAGGTAAATCATACAAAAAAAAAATCATTTATTTAAATTTAATCATTTTAAAAGTTTACCAAAGAAGAGGTTCTTCTTGCTTTTCAGTCATATGAGCATGTTGTTAATAAATATAGTACATTGGTGGTTTACATAAATGGAAAAATATCTCATCAAAAATCAGATTCTAACTTTTACTTCCAACTCTCCCTTCCCAACAAAGAGGAGAACATCGAAAGATTGAGTTTGAATGCATTGATTTATGAACCTTCAGATTTAAATTGTAAAACTCTCTTCATGATTGATAACATGGGAGCTCGAGAAATATTCAATTGGTAAATTTTATTTTTCTTTTTTTCTTTTCTAATATTTCAATTATCACAGTGTAAAAGAATATCATAATGATGAAGATTCCCCAAATCTTTTTGCCTACTTCCCAAAGACAAAAACATCTTTTTTTGATTATTTTACTTCAGGAGAGGCAAATGACAAAAATGGAGAATTCTTTTCTTGCCTTCTAGGAGATTCTTTTTCATTTGATTATTTGCATGGGAAAAACCACAAAGAATTCTTGTTAAATTTCAAAATTATGGAAAATGAAATAGATAATGAGAAAGATGATTTGATTGAATTTAATTAAAGGTTTTTTGAATTTTACTTTACTTTTAAAAAAAATGGTATTTTCTCCATTTCATCAAAAAATGGGTGGAAAGTACATGTTTCCATTATATCATTAACACCATAAGGCAAGATTGATTCTTTATATTCTTCTTTGAATTTTTGAAATTCATTTTTAATTTTGTTGTGAAGATCTGGAATGCTCACAAAACCTGATGATCCCATTTGTTCAGAAACCGCAATTCCTAAATTCTTCAAGTATTGTGGGACAGTGTGATTGTGATTTGCTTCATCAATTTTCCTATAATAAGAAGACTTATTGTAACAAGAAAACATTCCCCAAATTGATTCGGGTGAAAGTTGTGGTTTTTTCTTCTTTCTTTTTCCAAAATAAATTTATTATTAAAAAATTATAATTATAATTTAATTTATTTTTTACACATATCCATGAAGAAAAACATTTGCAGCATAACAGCTATCAAGTATGAAGATAATGTGCTTATACTTCAAATTCAAAAGTATTTCCATTATTTCATACATTTTGATGTGTTCATCATTTTTAGCACAAATTTTGGCATAGTTTTTATTCTCTTTGAGAAGTATCCCATGGCTATTGATAACCAAAATAAAGAGTCCCCCCTCGGCTCCTATTTTGTTTTTGAATTTTTCCAGACTCCCAAAAACGTTTTTTCTGTCTGTTTCATCTATTTTCTGAATGATGTAATCATTCTCATCTAACTTCATTTCTTTGAAAAGCAGTTCGCAAATTTTGGGAGTTGCATTGTAAATATAGTCTTTATCCATCTTCATTCCAAACACCAAAGCATGTATATTAGTGTATTGTGGCTTAAAAAAAAAAAATGAATTTAATAAATTAATATTAATTATTTAATTGAACGTTTTACCCTTTCATTAATTTCAAATACCTTTTTGTTATTTTCTTCTAATTTATTTTTTACTTTCCCCAAATTATAACAAAAACCCAATTTTATTTTGCAAAAACTTTTATCTCCATAAAGATTCTCTTCAAACACCAATTCAGATTTTTCCAAGTCGATATTGAATTCTCCATTGAATAAATAAGTAGAAGAATGAATCCATTTCTTTTTATAGACGAAATAATTCAATTTAAATTTTGTGTTTTTTAGTTTGATTGGGTTGCTAAGTTTAATATTTAATCTTCCCCTTTCGAATGATAGAAGATTTTTGGTAGAATAGTCTTTTTTTTTCTCTGGAATAGTTGAACCATCCAAATTGAAGTAAATGTAGAATTCTTCATTTGTTCTTTTGAATAAATCAATCTTTTCAAGATGAATATGATCCTCAAAATCAACATTCTTTTCAATTAATTTTCTATTTTCATTATTGATACTATTTATTTTCTCTCCTTGAAGTTTTCCTTGACCCATTTTTTTTTATTTTTTTTTGATAAATCAATTCATCTCTGTATATCTTCTAAAATAAACAATATTTACCTAAAGTGTATAGATGTTATTAATTTATATCCGCTAACAAAATTTTGGACTTGTCTTACACTATGGTGATTCGCATAATTTTTCCTTGTGAATTATGCATTCCATAATTATGAACTCAGATGGATTATGTTGGTCTCTCCTTCCAAGGGATTTCAATGTCACCTTATTTTTCTTTTTAATCTTTATACTTTAGCATCTTGTGTTGGAATATTGATTTTTTTTTTTTTTTAAAAAAAAACATTGTTGTCTCTAAAGTGAACATTGTTTTTGGAGAGTTATGAATGGGTTACTTGTTTCAGGGATCTTCTCGTGTATAATAGGTGGTCATGTTCATAAATTCTAATTTATTTTTGATCAATTCTACTCTGTTTGGAGTTGTTTCATGATTTCCGTGACCATATAAGATTCTATTCTAAACATCCCACATTGCTCTGTTGAGTATCCAACTATGTGTGTGATCAGGAGATTTAGGAGTATTTGATTCTGTTGGAAATGAGGAAAGTATTTTTTGTATTTCAATTTCAATTTCATTTAAATATTTACAAAAAATAACATGCAATGAGTAGTTTGGTTCTTAGCAACAACAGTTCTTGCAATTTTAGTTGTCTTTGAAGTGGAACATCCTTCCTTATTTGTTAAGTGCGAAGTTGGTTCGAAGTTCATAAACCTGACGAATTGATTTAAAATGTAAAAGAACTTTTCAAATGAGAAACCTTGTTCGATGAATAAGTTGTGAGCTAATTAGTTCTGATTCTTTAACAAAGAGTCTGATTATGTCTCTTGTTTTGTTGAGAGATGGGTTGCAAAAGGTAATAGTAACGTTTTCAGTTGTCTACATTACTTTTAAAAATTAATAATATTTTTAGTCAAGTTTCTAATGTATATTTTTGTCTACATTAAAAAAAAAAAAATAATATTCAAAAAAATATATCAAGAAATCATGAACAAATGTCAAATATTTTATGTTATCACCCTGAATATTCTTTCATTGCAATTACTTTCATTTATTATAATCTAAAAAATGAAATAGTTCATCAAATTTTTTTGGTTTGGACAATCGATCTGCTTGCCTTGTTTATCCAATGCAACCATTGTATCACTTGCTGTCGATCTTGTGCTTTCTAATGTGCTTACCGAATTATGAAGGCTTACTTTCATTGAATTTCGAATCTTTTCTTCTTTTGTCAATTCCCTTTCAATTTGCATTGATGGTTGATTTTTGATTCATTTACTAATTTGCTTTGTTGAAATTGTGTTTTTTTATTTGTCACAATAATTTCCATTTTTTTTTTAACTTTTTATTTCTTTGAAAAAAAAAAATTTAAAGAGAATCAAAAACATTCGATAAATTATTTTTTTGCTTGTTTGATGGCGAATATTTTTAATCAATAATGTTTTTCAGTACCAATATGTTGGAAAGTTTCAAGATCAGTCCCAAAGAACTTGGAGCATTTCCAACAGAAGAATCTTTTGCAGTATTCACACTTTACGCAGTTGACATCATCAGGTTTGTGTACATAAACACGACAAACTGGACAATTTTTGTAATTTACAACATCCTTTGCTTCGAGGAAGTTCAGATGACCTTCCTTGAAGACTGGGAAATTCCTTCATTTATTAGATTGATAAAGTTGTTTTGGAGAAGATCAGGAGTTGAGGATCTAGACAGAGATCTGGAGAAAGATCTATTCCTTTCAATTAATCTTTTGCGAGTAGAGTTGTCTCTGAGTGCTTGAGATGGAGATCTTCTTGCTTTTGATGGCGATCTTGGAGATAAAGATGTTTTTGGAGGCATCTTCAATCCTACACCTATGGTTTTCTTTGGCTCATGTTCAAATTGAGTTAAATTTTCAGTGATGGGTTGGCTGTAAATGTATCTAGTCATTGTTGATTCATTGATACCATCTGGCAATTGTGGAGTCTCAGATCTTTGTCTATTCTTCTTTAATTTCTTTTTGGATGATTTTTCTGGGGTAAAGTCAGATGAATTTGCTAAATAAGGTTGTAGTGACTTCCATGTTAGCAAAGTATTTAAAAATCATATATATTAAGAAAATATAACCTTATACAAACTTTGTGATCTATCTTTTGGAGCTTCAATGTTCTTGCAAATTCGTGTATGCGAAACACTGCTATTTGGAATTTGGTGAGATTTGTATCCCAAATCTCATTAATTCTTTTGGCAATGAAAAAGAGTTGCATCTAAGACAAGTGCCACATTTTTTGGGTGAATTATTGTTATTTTTCTTTGCATAAATGGCGAGTTGTTCAAGATTTGAATCTAATTCATAAAGTTTTTCAACTAAATTGAGGTAAGCAGATCTCTTATCTTTATCATTAATGATACTACAAATTAAAAAATTTGAATAAAGAAATACTTGATTATGAAGAAGTTGTCGATGATGAAAGTATAATTTTACCATCCAATCAAATTAAATATGTTTTTCTTTTAAGAGATGGTGATAGTTAATGGACAGTGAATGAATAAGCAACTAAATTGTCTCAAATCGTAAATCTTGATATCTCTCCATCTTACATAAGGCAGATTTTGTTGGCAAATTCTTATTCTACAAAAAAGGTAATTTTAAAAGTTTATTTTAATAATCTTATTCCAAAAGAAAAATGACACAAATAAACATAAATTATTATAGAGTATTCATTCCAATGGTCAAAAAATGGGCAAAGTATGACATCACTAAAATTATTTATGCAATCAAAATCAGGAGAATATTGGCACCTTGGCTTGCTGCTAGAGGAATTCAACTGATGTCCCTACCAACATTTAGCCTGGAGTAAGAGAAATAATTAATATCTTAATTCCCTACAATTTTAACCTTATAAGATTGAATCCTTGTGAAAAAATCTTTGGCAAGGTCAAAAGAGCTGTTACAAAAGAGAGCATCTTGTGAGACAGATTTAGACTTTTTGAATCTTATGATAAAACAATTTAGAAGAATATCAACAACAGTTGTTGAAAATACATTCAGAGATTGTATATTTAACAATCTTCCTTTGGAAAATCAACCAATATCTGAAAAAAAAAAAAATTTTATCAATATTTTTTGTTTATTTCATTTTATTTTCAAGAATTGATCCCATAAGTAAATAAGTCATTATTAATTTCCATGACTAAAATGAATATCATGAAATTATAAAATAGATAGAGCCAAAAAATTAGAGGATTAATCTTCGAAGGGTCCTCTCAACATTTTGTCTTAAATTTGAGTACACATTGTCAATGCATTCTGAGATGTATTTGGCAATGTTGTTATAACTTGATGATCTCGCCTACATACCCAATCAAGCACATTTTTCATTCATTTTCTAATAAAAAATGAATATGATTGTAATTGTAATGACATGAATAGAACTTGCCAACTACCAGAAACATAAAATATCAATGCTATAAGCACATACAATTATCATGAATTGGAATTAATGAGAATTTATTTATTCTTCTTATAAATAGAATGATTCAATATGTTTGGTCTATCAAGTGATTATATAGATCTCTGACAATCATCTAAAAATCACTAAGTGATTGGACATTGAACAACCCAGCATGTTCCCAGAAAAATATACTCAAGATGCCAGAATGCTTTAGAGGAACATGACTTAGGAATAAATCACTGTAGTTGTTTTTCACTGTAAGCCGGAAGATTCACAGAAGGAGATCTGGAAATACCATGGTTTATTTGATTTAAGAAGGACAAAATGATGAAAATTTTAATGAATTTTGATAAATGGGCAAAAATTTAATCAAAACACTATAAATAAAAAATGGATCAAAAATATAGGTTTGATTAAATTTTCCATCAAATATTATTAAATTTTATTTTCACTTTATAACAGTTTCATCAAAGATGCAATTGAATTGATAGAATCTATCGAGAAAGATGATTTATTCAAAATGAAATCAATTTTCCAAAAATTGAACAACACACAACTGATAGAAATCTTTGACAACAAATATTCTGTGCCCATTTTGAATGGATCAAATGAAGCATTGAAATATCTGAGTGAATATTTCCTCAAGAAAAAAGATGCAGAAAATTATCTGTTCTATTCTTGTGCTCAATCAGATACAGATATGGAGAAAATCAAGAAATTAAAATTGGATAAAGAGGATAAAAAATGTTGTTTGGGGATCGAAGGTGCTTGTTTGAATCCTTACAATAAACATGTCATAAAATATTTATCTTCTTTGGGGATCACCATAACTGACGATGCGATCAAGAATGTGGCAAAAACAGGAGAGAAGGAGTTCATAGAATATTTCTCCAACGAATATAAAAAGGAGGTATCCTTCGAGGGGATCTCAGAAAGCAAAAATCAAATTCTATTTGAGCAATATTTTTCATCAAGAAAAAGTAAAAATAAATATAAATATATTGCTTCCCAATAATTTGATTATAAAATATAAATCTATCAATAATTAATTAATAATCAAAATATGAATTTTTGGTGAGATCTCAAATTTAAATTGATTTAAATAAATTTTTCATTTTTTATTTTTAAAAACTAAAAAAAAAAATTAAATTCAATATGAAAAATAAAAGAGGCTGACTCTGAAACCACAACAGAGAAAGAAGATTGTGAAATGGATATCAATTTCCAACAAGAAAACAAAAAGAAGAGGCAAAAGACGACTTTATTCGAAGAAGTAAAAAATAATAATTTTTAAAATTTAAAATCTATTAATTTATAAAATAAAAAAATAAAAAAATAAAAAAATAAAAAATAATTTTGAATATATAAGGGATTGTATGGAAGTGCATCTGGCGGACATTTGGACAGATTCAAACTAATGATCGAGAATGGAGCAAAAGATATCACGAAAGCATTCAAATTAGCAGTAAAAATAACATTTAAAAAATTTTTTTGAATATTTTTTTTTGAATATTTTTTTTTTTAATTTTAAATTATTTTCAACAAAAAAAAAAAATCATGTTTTTCTAATAATAATTTTTTTTTTGTTTAATTTTCTCAAATTTATTTTTAATTTTTTTTTTTTATAAATTTTTTTTTTTTATCAATAAATATTTTTTTAATTAATTTTTTTAATTAATAAATTTTTTTCAATCAATAAATTTTTTTTTATTAATAATTTTTTTTTTTAACCAGGTTAAAAACAACAGAAAAAACATAGTGGAGTACTTGATAGAAAATAAAATGGAGATGAGATACGAAACAGAAGGAAAAGAAAAGATAACGTATGAACACGTTTTGTTGGAGGCGTGCAGTGAGGGGATTTTCGGGATGATCCTCTTTTCTTTGGAAAATGGCGCTAAAAAATTGAATGAGGCCCTTTTTCTTTCTTGTGAGTTTGGTTTTCCTGATGTCTCTTCTCTCTTGATCTCTTTGGGTGCTAACCAACTTGAAAGAGGTCTTTTTTTAATTAATATTTTTTTTTTTTTTTTTAGTTTTTTTATTTTTTATTTATTTGGATTTTTATTTTTTATTTTATTTTTAATTTTCATCATTATTTTTGTTTGTATTTCAAGTTTTTTTTTTGAAAATTTATTTTCAATTTTTAATATTTTTTTTTAATATTTTTTTTTAATATTTTTTTTTAATATTTTTTTTTAATATTTTTTTTTAGTTTTTTGATTTTTTTTATTTTATTATTTTTTGTTTATTTCTTTATTTATTATTTTATTATTTTATTATTTTTTGTTTATTAATTTATTTTTCTTTTGGTAGTTTATGATAGTTTTTAAATATTTTTATTTTTTATTTTTAATTTTAATCATCATTTTTTTATTTTTTATTTTTTATTTTTTATTTTTTATTTTATTCTTTTATTTGGATTTTTTATAGCACTCGTGAGGTGTTGTGAACCAGTATTCAACCCAATACAGCTGGCACTCTTCGAGGACATGGGAGAGACGGACAAGAAGATGCGAGGAGTGTACTACCACATCCACAAAGTCAACGAGAAAAAGTGCCGTGGCCTTGAGTTTTTGGCAGAAAACAAAGTCAATGTGAACATCAACCAGTGCTTTCCTATTTTCACTGGTAAAAAAAAAAATATTAAATTCAAAATTTGTTCGTAAAAATGATCGATAATTGATCGATAATTGGATCAATATTAATCAATGATAATATGATTATATGGCCGCAGATTAAATTTAATCACAAAAATTTTCATGGTACATATGAAAAAAATAAAATTTTTTATGTAAAATATATTTTAATGAAATAAGATAATGAAAAATACTTTGCTTAATTATGCGAATCACCGAATATACACTGCATGTGAATTTGAAGATATCTCCAATGAAAATTTGTTAGTAAAAATGATCGAAAATTGGATCAATATTAATCAACATATACAAATGATAATTTGGATCTCATTGATCAATGAGATCTTATGTTGAGATATAAAATTGAATAAAAACATTTCATGAAAAAAATATTTATGTAAAATATATGTGATCACATATTTTAAAAATCTTGAATTATGAAACTTTGCATCAAATTTTTGAGTTCTCTTTATATCAGATGATTTAAAGAATAATTTGATTTCAAAAATTTGATTTTAAATTATAATGGATTGAAAATCATGTTGATTACTCAAATAATGATTTCATTCTGATTTTTTTCTTTTTTTATATCAGCTGTGAAAACCAAAATGAAGAAACATTTGATCTATCTTTTGTACTACGGATCCCGAACTGAAATAGATGATGAGGAGGAAGAGTACTTGGAAGAAGAAACCAACATCTTTGAGATTGTAAGAAATTTTTGAACAATTTCTTACTATTTATTTTCTATTGTAATTTTCATTTTTATTTTTTATTTTTTATTTTTTATTTTTTATTTTTTATTTTTTATTTTTTATTTTTTATTTTTATTTTCATTTTCATTTTCATTTTTATGATTTATTTTAGGTCAAAAAAAAACAAAAAGATCTCTTTGAAATACTCAACGACTATAAAGCTTCTTCTTTGTGGAGCCCTTCTCGCCACTGTTTGTTCCCTCAATCCTTCCATAGAATCGTTTTTACTTTGTTTCTTTGCTTGAAAGTAAAAAATAAAAAAAAAATTTATTAATTTTTTATAATTTATTAATTTATAATTTAATATAAAATTTAAATTTTAATTTTTAGCTAAAATTTTGATTTTTAACTAAAATTTAATATAGATTAATAAATCAAAATTTGCAAACAATGTTTCTACAATATTGGTGAATTCCGTCCTGAATCAGATCATCCAAAAAAACTTTGAGTTTCAAGAGTCACTTTCTCCCAAGTTTGTTGTGTTAAGGGGTGATTCTGAATCTTTCGAGGAAGTTGAAGAGGTTTCTCACCAAAAAGTTGTAGATTGGTATTTTTAAATTAATTTAATTATTAATATTATTTTAATTAATATTATTAATTATTTAATTTTTAATTTGTAATTACAGGGTCAAAGAAAACAATTTCAAGATTGAAGATTGTTCCAAGTGTTTACTTTCTGGCATGGAAAAGGGATCTGTCCAAATGGATTTAAATGCTGTTGTCTACAAACAAGATTGTGAAGATTGCGGATCTTTGATAGAATGTAAAGTAAAAGATGTCATTCTTCAATCTGATTACGGAAGAAATGATGATGAGGTAAAAAAAATTTTACTTTTTTTTTTATTTGAATTATTCAATTATTGATTTAAATATTTATTAATAATAGATAATATTCAATTTTTTAAAAAAATAAAAGCGAGCACCCATTAATTGTTTGAAATGTAATTCTTGTTTTTATGTATCAAATATTTGTAATGGAAATCCCAATTTTGACTCTGGAAAATTTCATACTCATTGTACTGACTGCAATGGTTTTGGAAAGTGCATTGGTGACTATAGGTAATCCTCTTCACTATAAAAAGTATTTTTCCTTTTTTTAAAAAACTCATTGACCTCTTTTCGTTCTAGAATGTCTCATTGTGGAAGATGTTCTTCTCACTATTTTGAAGGCAATACAAAGAAAAGACCTTGCCCTAATTGTTCTAGAGCTAACAATAGAGAAGAAGGAGGATGCTCAGTATTTTAAATTAAAAAAAATATTATTTTGATTTTTTGAAATTTAATTTAAATATTATACAAGATTATGAAAAAATAAGAAGAATTAATTCTTTTCCATTTTTTTGATCTTTTCTTCCAAAGCTTTAAACTTTTCATTGTATTCTGAATCAGAATCATCATCGTCATCATCATCATCACTACTCGAAGAAGAGGAAGAAGAATCATCATCCTTGTTATCTTCATCATTATCTTCTTTTTCGAAATCTTTTAACTTACTGTGCAACATTTTAAAGATTTTTTTGTCTTCTTTGGAATCTTCAGATTCTGATTCTGAAGATTCAGAGTTTTTTTCTTCCTCTTTTGAATTCTTCAAAGGTTTTTGCTTTTCAGAAGATAAATCAGTTGATCTTTGGATTGGCTTTTGAATGGTTTCTTCATTTTGATTTTTTGTTTCATTATTCTCTTTTTTGTCCTTATCTCCTTTGTGATTATCCTCGGTTAAAGTTGATGTTGTGATTTTGTTGGGTGTATCTTTTGAAGTGGGATTGGAAGAAATGGCAGAGTTATTTTGTGGGATTTGAGAAGTGGATGGGGTGTTATTTGATTCATTTGGTTTGTGTTGATTCGAATTTTCAGTTATTGCTTTCTCATTTGGAGATGTTGTGTTATTATTTGAGGTATTATTGTTAATAATATTCTCAATTTTGACACTGGAAGAATTTTGATTGTTCTCATCAAAAGGAGAATCTGGAGCATCTTCACTGGGCTCGCTCAATTCAATATTTAAAGGAGAAGTGTCGAGTTCACCACCATTTGGCAAATCAGGAGTCTCTTCACTTGGAGAGGAATTTGACAAATCCTCATTTTCAAGAGAATCCAAAGAGCTCCCTTCATCCTCCACTTCCTTAATATTTTTTTCGATGAGGTGGTTGTTTCCATTTTTGGTTTCTTCCGTAGAGATATTGTTATTCGCAGTGGATTGTTTCAAATTGGAAACGATTCCTTTCTCTTCTTGTTTGGGGGAGATGGGATCTTTGTTTAATTCATCCCTCTTTGATGAAATGATGTCAGACTTTCTTTGTTCATGTGGTTCTACGATCTTCACCTTTTTTTCTTTTTTGCTTATTTTTGGTTTCCCTGTTGGTTCTTGGCTTCCATCAATCCAATTGGAAATCACACTTACAACCAATTCATCTTTGTTTGATTTTTTGACAGAATTCATTCTCTTCAAGATCTTTTTCTTTTCAGAAGGGGTGAGTGATTTCTTGTTGTTTTTCTTCCTTTCTTTTTCCAATTTTTCTTTCTCTTTTTTCTCCTTTTTTTCTCTTTCTTTCTTCTCCTTCTCCTGTTTTTCTTTTTCTTTCTTTTCTAGTTTTTCTTCTTTCTTCAAATCTGATAATTTCTTGGCAGATTTTAATTTCGTTGGATTTTTCTCTATATCTTTTTGGACTGATTCATCACCACCAGATATCTATTAGAAATAGATATATATTTTTAAAATTTTATAAAATTTTAAAATCTAGAAGATAAAACCCATGATGCAAGAGCTTGATTTATTCCTTTATCTTTTTTATCCATTTGACAGATTTGAAAGGTGTTTTCAATTTTTTTTATTTTTTATAATTTTCCAATATATTCAGTTATTCCCTTTCCTAAAAGAGAAGATTTACAACTTTCTTAATTGTGAGATTTCACTTCAGGATAAATCAAAATAATCCTCTTTTTGAAAATTATTCAAAACAAAAAAAAAATTGAAAACATCCATTTAAATTCATATGGGAAATTCAAATTGTTTGAAAAAGGCATTCTTGAATCAGGGAGATCAACAATCTATCAGAGGTTTCTTTTTTGAATAAATTTAATTTTGTATAAAATTCTCAAAAAATAATCAGATGCATTTAATAAATTCGATATTGATGGAGATGGAAACATAAACTTTGATGAGTTTCTTAATCTGGCCAAAATCCGTAAATATCCATTAAAATTTTATTAAATCGCCGACAAAAAATGAACTCAATATACATTTAATTTTCAACTTTGAAATTTTAAATTGAATTTAATATTACGAATATTAGTGTATAAAGAATTTAAAAAGGGAATCTCTGAAAAGGAAATGGAGGAACTTACTTATTTGATTTGTTCAACAAATAACTTACATGAACAAAAAAAGTCCGGAGAAATTTCCAAAAAACAATGTGAAAAAATGTAATTCAGTGATTTTTTACATTTTTTTTTTACATTTTTTTCATTTTTGAAATCATTAAATTCTAAGAATCATAAACTCCTATGCAAAAGAGTTGTTTGGTTTATACGACTCAAATAATGATAAACACATTTCTTTTGCTGAATTTGAAGATTTTGTAAAGGAATATTCTGAGAAAGTAAGAATCATGCATAGCAATGAGAATTTAAGTCTAATGAGAAGAACATTAGAAGATCCAACTACGCAAAACATTAAACGTAAAAAAATTCAATTTAAAAATTTTTTATTTTTTTCTCATTATTTTTTATTCTCATTATTTTTTAAAAATAGTGGCTTTTGATCATTATGATCAATCAAAAGATAAACAACTTTCTAAGAGAGAGTATTACCAATTGGTTTTAGACATACAAAAAATTAAAATAGAAGACAAAATTCATGTTGAGAAAAAAAGGGGAATATATGAGGTGATATTGATGCAAAAAAAAAATTTTTTTTGAAATTTTTTGAAATTTTTTTATTATTATTTCAGCTGGTAAAAGATAATTTTTTTATTTTTTTTCTTACATCTCATTTTAAAAAGGTACATGAAATTTTTGGTATGTTCGATCAAAACAAAGACATGTTCATCAACCTTGATGAGTTTTCTAGCTATATCAAGTACAACTCTTTTGACTTTCTTGCTGAAGAAAAGAAAAATAATCTAATTGGAAATTGGTTTATTCTTTATTTTTTAATTAAAAAAAAAATTAAATACATTAAATTGAATTATTTAATTATTTTAGGAGTTACGAAAAATTTTTCGATAGTGATCAAGGATTATCTTTCTTGAAGGAATTTTTAAAAAAAGAACACTCTGATGAGAATGTGGATTTTTTAATGAAGATGAAATCTCTCCAACAACAAAAAGAACCTTTAAGTAAAAATATTGGTAAAGATCTTTACACTGAGTACATCTCCTGTGCTTCTCTGAGGCAACTTAATCTTCCTTCCAATCTCTCTTCTCCTCTTGATGATGGTTTCGTAAATGATAGTTTGATTTTGTCTTCTTTTGAAGATGCCAGAAAACACATTTCTTATTTGGTCAGAAATGATTCTTTTGTTAGATTCAAATCTAGCCATCAATTTTTTAATTTTTTGAGATTAACATTGAGTAAATAAATTTCATTTGAAATTAAAATCATTTTTTTGATTTGTATGCAAAAACATCTCTGAAAGAATATAAATAAAAAAATCAGGTTTATTTTTAGATTTATTAAAATAATGATAGATGATTCTGGTCTTGAATTACCCGAGGGATTTGGAAAAGGAAAGAATGTTGCAAGTTTATTGAGGAAATATTATAATAAGTATGACGGCGATATTTATGATGAATTCGAAAGTGTTACTGATTTAAAATGTATAGAAAAACAATTATTTGGGAGGACAATAGAAATGAAACAAAATTTTTTCGTTTTGAGGTAATCTTTGAATCATTTGGTCTCAAGAATTTGTTAATTTTAATAATTTTAGATTATATGTGAGAGCAAATATTTTATGTACATTAGCTCAAAGGATAATTGGGACATTTGCATCAATGACACAAGAAATAGGCTCTGCACACTTAGGAATTCAAATAGCGGACAAAGTAGTTCATTGGTTTTCTTCTGAATTTGCTTTGATAAAAGATTTTAAAGCACAAGGTGCGACTGCTCTTTTTTATCCGCAAGATATGAATGGAAATGAAGTACCTGTGATCGATAATACAGAAGAAAATAGACTTGCGATTTGCAAAGGTAAAATATAATTTGAATTTTCACAATTTCTTCAATTAATCCAATCATCTATTCACAGTGATCCAAAGATGGAATTGTAGCAAAAATTATCACACTATTTCTGTAAGTATCAATAAAGTGTGAAAAATTGATTAATTTATCTGATTTATTCAAAGGCAAATTGCCAACTTTTTGCTTCCGAAATGTTCGAATCTTTAAAATTGAAATCAGAATTTTCAAAATGGGATGGATGGGTAATTGAATTAACAAGCCTATTGATATAAATAACATTAATTAATCTTTTAAACATTAGGTGGGAGAGTTCATCAGATACATTGGCAAATATAAAAATCAAAAAAAAGAAATTTCTCCTTGTTTGGTCAAAGATGGGAAAATTGTTGTAGAATGGAGGACACATGAAGAATTAGGTAACAAAATTATTTAAAATCAATTTAATGAGATTCATTTGATCATTCTCAAAATGCAAATAATCATTCTCCCCTTTCAATTAAAAGATAATTGGCATTATAAAAACTCGATGATTTTTCCGGAAGCTTCTTCTTTGTTAAAAGCGTTCCATAGGGCATACCAAATGAAAGGAGATGGAGGAGTAAATTGTCCTCAAGACAGGTATTTTTTTTTTCATTTGAAAACTTTTTCCCTTTATTTTTGTTTAGTCCAACTTTACTTTTGGACAATGAAGGAGAAAAACTACCAGTATTGGAGTTGTGTTCTTACAGTTCACCATCTGACAGTGGTATTGTGGGTTTTTCTCAGCACCAAGTTCAAAAAAAGCCTAAAAAACGAACCAAAAGTGTCTCTTTTATTCTCCAAGATGAAAAACTGGATAAACAGGATGATTATAACTCTTTTAAACAAAGAGTTGAAGAAAGAGAGATAAAACCCAGTATGTTTTCCTTTTTTTTTAAAAAACTTTTTTAAAACTTTTTTCATTTCATTTTTAGTAACAATCCCCAAAAAAGATTTAAATTTACCAGATCCTTTATTACCTTGGCAACCAGATGACAGTAGGGCTGTTTGTGATTGTGGTCAAATTTTTTCCTTTTTTTTGAGAAGACATCACTGCAGGTGTTGTAAGCAAGTATTCTGTAAAGAATGTACAAAACATTCTGTACAATTACCCCAAGAATACAATTATCCCAACAAGGTTCGAGTTTGTCAGTTATGTTTTAGTTTATTGGTCCTAAATAATAATGATAACAATTGAGATTGTTTTATTAAATTTGTTTATATTAGTGTTATAATTTTCTATTTTTACCTTTTTGGTACAATCAAAAATAGAATATTATTTAATTATTTTCCAATATTCCTAATATAAACTAAAAAAAAATTGTTCATCAAACAAAAAAAAAATGCAGATTCCAACAGAGAAAGAAATGCAAAGCACCCTATCAAGATCTTGGGTCAAAAAGAAAAGAAACATGACAGAGTTGGAAAGGAAGGAAGATATGAAAGAAGCGATGGAAAAAAAATATACCAATATCAAAATTCAATCCACAATACAAAAAGTATTGATATCCAATTCTAATTTTACAGATTGGGAAGATGATTATCAAAATATAATTAAAAATACCGATAAATCTGCAATTTCTTTAATCTCAGAGGTTGATGTAAAATTGGAAGAAAAAATAAGAAATTTATCAACCATAGATTCATCCATTCCAGTAAACTTTTCTATTTCACCAAAAAAATTTATATTTAATTTTATTAACTTCCCATTCTAAATATATTTAAAAATAGAAATACATTGATAAAAATACGTTACCTGCATATATACAAGAATCATTTAAAATTTATGAACAAAATTGGAAAAAAATAGAGATAGATAATGATAGAGAAACTATTTCCCTTGATCCTTCAAAGATAGAAGCAGAAAAATTTGAATCAGAAGTCGATGAAAACAATGATTCTTTCTCCACAAATCCAAAAGATATCATATTTCAAGATTTTAATGAAACAATAAGAAAAAATTCAAAGAAGGAAAGGGTAAGAAAAATTCTTTATAAATTAAAGAATTCACAAATTATATATATATATATATATATTATAGTTGGAACAATCAAAGGAATTATACATTGATAAAACATTCGATAAATTGGAAGAGCTCGAAAAAAGATCAATGAGTCCACCTTTAGAATACTCCAAAGTGGACAGTCTTTTCATTGAAGCAAAGAAATTGGGTTTTGATATAGGATCTAAACTCGATGAACCCTTTTTCTGTAGGGTTGCTCTTTATGATTTTGAAAATAAAGTGAAAGTTTCCGAAGATTTCCATTTTGATTTCAACAATAAAGGCTTGAATGTTCTTCTCGGAAATTTGGTAAGAATAAAAGAAAATCTTTATTTTTTTTTTGGATTTTATCCACATTTTTCTTTAATAGGGAGATTCAGTTTTGGAGACCACTATCAAGAAATTTCTATTTGAATTGCCAACAAAAGAACATAGAAATTCTCTTTATTTGGTATTCTTTTTGGATAAGATTCTGAATGGAAAAGAAGTAGAGGAAGGACAAAATATCTATTTCAAATATGATTCTGTAAGATTTTCTTCCCCACTTACTTCAAATACTCATATTTTTTCTTTCAATAGATGAAACCAAAAGAAATCACAAAGTATCAAATAGAAAATGAAACATCATTCAAGAGAATGCATGAATTCAGACAACCATTTGCAGCAGCTGCTTTAAGTATCTTTGAGAACAGAATTGCTTGTTTCGGAATTTCTCCTGCAAAACTCCAATTTTACCCTGTGAAACAATACTACAAGGTATCTGATGTTGTGGAGAAATTGATCCCAATGTTGAATGAAAAGAAGGTAAAAGTTTTATTTTTAGTTTTTAACACCTATTAAAACAAACACATCTTTCTAGAAAATGAAAGCATTGCCTGGTGAATTTGTGTTTGATATCAAATTAATTAAGAAAAAAGAGAAAATCAGCGGGAGATTGAATCCAGCTCTTTTGAAATTGAGTCCATTCGAAGAAAAAGATTCTCCCATCAGAGTATTGGAAAACATTCACATCTACAAAGTGAGAGAACCCAAAATGAGCTTTATCCACCATCTCTATGTGAATCTGAGCGAGATCAATCTTTCCAAACATCCAGCATCCTCCTCTGCAAAAAGAAATATAGCGATAGAAGTGAAATTGATGGAGAATGATGAGAATGTGGGCAACAAGGGGATCAATTCCATTTTTGCTGGATCATCCTCTCCCTCCCTCTTTTCCGATCATTACATGAGTGGGGTGACCTATCATGTGACCAAACCTTCCTTCAACGAAGAAATCAAAATCTCCCTCCCCGTCGACATCAAAAAGAGCCATCATCTCCTCTTCATCGTCTACCACATCACCTGCAAACAAAAGAAAAAAGAGGAACCCGTCAAAACACCCATCGCCTATGCCTTTCTTCCCCTTTTGCAAGAGAAAGAAGGCGAATGGCATTTTGTTGGTGATGGAGAACATCAACTTGCATGTACCTTGGATCTTCCTACTCGTTACATGGATCCCAACATAGATGAAGAGTCAATCAAGTGGGTCACTCAAAGACCCATCTTTTCTTTTTCTACCAAGTTGGTTTCTTCCATTCTTAATCAAGATTTCCCTCTCCAATCTTTTTTCAATCATTTTGATCTTTCCAATTTGCAGTCTCTTTCTCCTTCTCTCCTCTCCCCTCTCAAGTTTTCCAACCCCAACGCCCTTTTGCAGAATCTCTACCTTCTTTTCAACTCCCTCCTTTCCATCCTCCAACTTTCTGATGATCCTCTTCTCCTCAAATCTTCCTTCTCCACCCTTTTCCATATCTTGAACAAGTATTTTCTTTTTATCACATTATTTTTTTTTTTATCTTTTTTTTTTCATCTACAATTTTAATTATAAATTTTTTAAATCAGATTTTTTTTGGCGGATTATGATTTCATTTTGATATCATTTTTTTTTATCTTTTTGATTATTATTTTAATTAAAATTTTTTTTTTAATCACAAAAGTTTTATTATTACTTTTTATTTTGATATTTTTTTATTATTACTTTTTATTTTGATATTTTTTTTAATATTTTTATGGTTCATTTTTTATTCAATTTTAATGAAAAAAAAAAGGGTATACCAACACAACAGCGGAGAAGTGAGAAACGAACACGTGGGAGCATACGTGAAATACATATGGAAGCCCCGAGAAGACTCCAAAAAAGTGTTGGCATCCACCCTCCTCTCCCTCCTCTCCCAACAACTGAGTGGAAATATAAACAACATAAACAGTAATGTGAGTAACGAAGAAGAGATGGGAGAAATAGTGTATTTGTACAGTTGGTTCTTTTTTGATTTGATCATCAAGTCATACTCTTTTCATTTCAAAATGAATAATGATTCTCTCACTAAATTGGAAACTCGTAAAACGAGAATAAGTCAGGATGATAGAGATTCTCTTTCCCTTCTTTTCTCTCTTCTTTTGAGTAAAGTCAATTCTATTTCTTTGGATGACAACCGTTATCATGTCGCTTCTGTTCTCAACCAGAATGTCGCTCTTTTCCTCTCTGATTTGCTTTGCATCCTTGATCGTGGTCTCGTTCTTAACCTTGTAATTATTTTTTTTATTTATTTTTTATTTTTATTATTATTTTTTTTTATTTTTTTTTTTATTTTAAACATTTTATTCATTTTACTTCACTTTTATTTTTATTTATTTTTTGATTTTAAAAATTTATTCATTTTCATTTTTGCTATATTTTTTTTTTATTTTAGTTTTTTCTTATTCTGATTTATTTTTTACTTATTTTTTATTTTTTATTTTTTATTTTTTATTTTTTATTTTTTATTTTTATTTTTATTTTTTATTTTTTATTATTATTTATTTTTTTATTTTTATTTTTATTAGTTGTATTTTTTATTTTTTATTTTTTTAATTTTTTATTTAGTATTTTTTATTTTTTATTTTTTATTTTTATTTTTTATTTTTTATTTTTCATTTTTATTTTATTTTTTATTTTTTATTTTTATTTTTTATTTAAAATTAATTTATTTTTATTTTTTCCCAATGATTTTTTTTGAAAAAAAAACAGATACAGAGTTATTGCGACGGATTGAGTGACGGAGTGGGAGAACACAGCAGACTTTTGTTTGATTTTTTCGAGAGGATAAGTAAAGTAAAACATTACAATCAACTCAACTTTCCTTCCCTTTCTTGTTACAAAGACAATTCTTCTCATTTAAACATTCAATCTTCTTTATTGACTCATCCTTTAGTAGGTTTGTTAACGAGTCATTTAGTGAGTCATTTGTATTTGATCACTTTTAAACAATCCAATGTTTCTTTGAAATCTTTAAAGACTTTTCGTTCCATCTTATTTTCTCATCAACTTGATCCTTCTTTTTCTCAGCACTCTTCTTTTCTCATTTCCATTTACTTTCCTTTCATCCCCTTGGTAAATTCTTTTTTTTTTTTTTATTTAATATTTTTTTTTCAATATTATGTTAATTAGAAAAAACAGGAATTTATTTTTTAATTCATTTTTTTTTTGATCATTATTTTTTTTTAAAATTGTTTTAATTGTTTTTTTTCATTTTGATGTTTTTAATTCATTTTTTTTTTGATCATTATTTTTTTTAAATTGTTTTTAAATAAGTGATCACTTATATTTTGGATCAATTTTTACATATATTAACACAAGATACCAAATTATTGAACATCATTTTTTTTATTATTTTTTATTTTTTATTTATTTTATTAAATTTTGATCTAATACAGAAATATTTTTCTTTATTTTTATTTTTATTTGGGGATATAGCTGATAGACAATTGGGAAGAAGTGGTGAACAGACTGAAAAACGAGGAGAAGAGAGAACTCTCCATCTGCATTGCTTTCATCTTGAAACATGTGAGGGAAGACATCTACGAGAACTGGATCAAAAAAGAAACCCAAAAAAGAATTATCACCTTTTTCAAAATCTTAAACTTCGTTTTAACTACTTTTAAATATGAAGGTAAAATTTATTATTTATTTTTTCATTGTTTTTTATTTTTATTTATTTATAATCACTTTTTATTTATTTTTTTTTATTTTTATTTTTATTTTTATTTTTATTTTTATTTTTATTTTTATTTTATTTTTTGATGTTTTTTATTTTTTGATTTATTTATTATTAAATTTAATTTAAAATAGGAATATTTGAGACATTTAAAAGATTTGAAGAGAAGGACAAGTCGGATATGACACCTTCTTCCTCTCTCACTTCCTCTATGTCCTCCTCTCTCTCCAAACACCTTCTTTTATCCAAGTACAACCCCTCCACTTTCAATCAAAACACTGGTAAAAAAAATTTTTTATTTTTTTGCTTATTTTTTTTTTTTTTATTTTATTTTTTATTTTATTTTATTTTTTTTTATTTTTTATTTTTTATTTTTTATTTTTTATTTTTTATTTTTTATTT
>JAMYWO010000386.1:21946-32940 GCA_024220525.1 Cochliopodium minus | reverse complement strand
AAAATAAAAAATAAAAAATAAAAAATAAAAAATAAAAAATAAAAAAATAAAAAATAAAAAATAAAAAATAAAAATAATTAAATTTTAAAAATAAAATTTTAAAAACTTTACCAGTTCTTGCTAACACTTTATTTTGATTCAAATAAACAGCAGACAAAATTGCGTTATTATCTCTTTTTTGATTGTTTTGTTTTTCCCAATTGACCAACCTTGAATAACAAAAATTTTTTTTTAATAAAAATTTTGAATTTAATTTATATAATTACCACTCTTCTACTGATGTTTTCATTTCTTTGCTGAATAACATTGCATCTTTCGGAGATCGTGTAGATAATCTATAATTAAAAATATTATATAATTTTTTTTAAATGAAATTTAAAATTGAATTTTTGATTTTATCACCTAATAAAAAATTTGTTTCCTTTTCCTATTTTCTCTTCTATTATTTTATCCAACTTCTCTTCCAGTTTCGATAATATCTCTTTATGTTTTTCTGTGAGTGTATATTTGTTTTGATGCACATAAGAATAGGCTATGGATTCTATCTCTTCAGGATCTATTTGTATGAAATATCCAGGTATCATTGTATGTTTCAAATCATCGTAATATGCTTCCATATTAGTTTCCTTTTTAAAAATATTTAAAAATTTTTCATGCTAAAATAAATAAACTCAATAAAATGTATTGATCTTCCAATCATGAATGACATCATGTATAATTTTACTAATATATCAATTTGTATTCTTTATATTTTAAAATTTACTTGTATACTCTGCATATTTTGATTATCTTGCTCGTGGGAAATATAAACATTACTTTTATCAACAGCAGTGGTTGGTTTCAATTTTACACCTTCGAAATTCATTTTTTTTTTTTTTTATTATATTTTTCGTTTGTAAATGAATGAAATCAAAACTGACAAACTTCTTGGAAAAAGAAACAAAGAAAAGAGTTTTACTACTTTAAATTAATTTTTAATTTTTATATATTTAAATACTAAAACACATTTCAAAAAACTGCCCGCATATTAAAAAAGGGCTCTTTTTTGCATAAGTTATTTTTTATCTTTGGCATTGTTGGCAGATTTCCGAGTAAAGATTGAAAAAAAAGATTTGATTTTTGACTTTTTATTGTTATCATTGCTAAAATTTTCGCTGTTTGCTCTACTTAGTCCCGGACTCAGTCTGCTGGTAGAAGAACCACTTTGTGGTTTGACTTCTTCGTTGAGTTTATTGGAGTCTTCTTTTTTAGGTGTGATGACGGGCAACGACTTTCTTTTTCTTGGTTTATAATGTTTCTTAACAAAACTCTCCAAATGTCCTTCTAATTGATCTTAAAATAAAAATGATAAAGATATGAAATTTAATTAAAGAAATAAAATAATAAAAGAAAATATAAAAGAAAATTTGTTAGTAAAAAAAAAAACAATAAATAGAAAGAAAAATTATCATCCATTTAACTCTGATGACAAAAATTTAAACAATTTTACCTTCTACTTCTCTTAACAAAAAAGTATAAGATTTTTTGTCAATGATTGAATTATCTTTATTCTCCAAAAGTGCGTTCAACTTTCTTCGGCAGTTGGGAGAGACAGAAATGGACAAAGGAGATTTATCATTTATAAAGTTTTGGAAGATGAAAGCGGGATCGTTTCTGATGCAGTCTTCTTCATAGTATTGTTCCGGTATTTTCAAATTTTGTGCTCTTTCTCCTAATTTTTGTTTTAGTGCGAGATGGGGATTGTGGATACAATTCCAAATCAAATAGTGTTCTCCACAAAATGCTGTGATTATTTTTTTTATATATGTTTTTGAAATTTCATTAGAATGTTTCCGAAAGTAATTTTTCTTTCATTGTTTTATTATTTCGATATATTTTGAATTTAACGGTAAATGATATGGATTATAAAATTTATTGGAAAATATGAAAGGATTATTATGATTATTTTTAACAAAGTATATTAATATTATAAATATATTTTTTATACAGTATAAAAAATAAGAGGATTTTTACCTCCACAAAAATGATGGAATAAAAGATTTCCTAATGATTCATCACTCGAGATCATAATCAATTTATCAGTCGTAGATTTGCTGGAAATATTCTCCAAACACTTTTCATTGGGATCCAACGTTGGCTCAGGTTTGATGAACTCGATATCATTCATAGTGGAACTCAGATCTTTCTGTTTATGTTGGGTAGTGTTCTTGTAAAAATTATTCAGTGATTTTTTTAATATTTCTTCGACTTCTTGAGACATGGAGCCATAGATCTTCTTCTTGTTATCATTATTAGACTCCTCTTTCATCATATCTTTCAAATGTTGGCCATAATCTGAATTTTGAAATTTGAGACCATCTATCTCTCCAAAGAAGTTCTCTGCAAGGAATGTTGGATCATCTCTGATGCAATTTGGAAGATAATACTTCTCCTTCAATTTTATTCTCATTCCACCTTCCTTTTGTTCTATTATTATATATGGTTTATTTATGCAGTTCCAAAGAACGTAATATCCACTTTCTTGTTCTAATATTGTTTCAAATATAAATTGTATACGAAATTGGGGTAAATAAAAAAAAATAATTTTTATTCTTGTTAAATTAATGTTGAAATATATTTGATATCATAATCGATATGAGTATATAATCCAATAAAAGCATATATATTTTCTTATAAGACTTTATAATTTTAAAGGAGGACTTTTAAATTTTTATATTGAATTTTGTAAAAAGAAGAGAATTGATTATATACCATCCAATGTATTGAAGAATGATGTTCTCAAATTTATATTTTCTCCAATTGCTTTCAATTTGTTGTGAATAGTAAAGTTGGCCGAATTGTAAATTATTCTTTCTTCTTCAAGATTATTCTTCATTTGATATAAAGATAATAATAGGATATATAATTGGAACTGATCTCAAAATTAATTTTGCTCTAATTTTTTTTAAATTTATTTAAGATTGAATATATTTAATATATGATATTTGAAGAAATAATATTCGGTAAAACCAAGTACGAATTTTCTTGTTTACATACAAAAGAAATTTATTTTAATGGTTGTATTCCATTAATTATTCAACAAAACATTAAAAATTTTTCTTTTTTACAAATTTAATTGACATTTTAAAAATCTTAACATTTATTCTTTACAACACAACAACATCTCATCTCCATTAAATCCAAATTACAATCATAACCATGAGAATCAAAACAAATATCAACAGAAAGAAACCATGAATCCTCTATACAACCCACAACAAAGATATTCATAATCCAACATACAAAACAATCTAAACTTACCTCCAATGAACAATCAATACTCCAAACTTAATCTTTCATCACAATTAAAAAGTAAAAAAATAAAGATGGAGAACCTGATGATGAATCAAAGTTTTTGATGTTGTTGAAAAAGCTTCTAATAACATGAACTCTGATATGGACCTTTCGATAACTTTTATCCAAATAGGAAATTTCCAGCTTCCTTGTTCTTAGAAAGGCTCCACAATGACAACAAGTGCAAATATCCCATAGTGGATTGCATCTCATGCCACCATTGGAAACACACGCACTTTGTTGAAGAATCAATCAAACAGAAATGATATGTAAAGAAGAAACAAAAATATTCTCAAAACTTTTCCCAAAACAAATTTTTTTTTTTTTACAATTTAAAAATTTTTTATTTATTTTGAAAAAAAATCAATTTCTGACACCAGACAAGTAAGAAGGGCGAGAAGACTGGCCGAAATCGCGAGTAGAACCATTATGATTGACACGTCTGACACCACGATTAAAAGAAGTGGAAGAATGTCTGTTGAGGTTGACGCTGCGGTTAGGAAGATACTCAACATCATCATCGTAATACTCGTTGTCATCGTAAAAATTTTCGTTGTTGTCATCGTAATAATTTTCAACATCATCATCAATATAATTGTTATTTCTTCTGGAGTTACGTTGATTTTGATTATTGGAAGAGAGGGAGGTTGGATCTGGACATTCTGGGGTTAGATCTGGAACGGCGGAGGAGGCGGATGATTTGGCGAGGATTTGGAGAGGGAACGATTTTGAGGTTGTTGGATTTGTCGTTTTCGTTGTTGGGGTCTTGGGTTGGGGGTTTTCGCTTTGTTGTTGGAGTTCTTTGTCTTTGTTTTCGATTTTTCTTCATTTTCTTTTCTTTCTTGGTACAAATTAAACTCTTCTACATAGTTGGCAGGAAGTATCCTTTGAGGAAAATAAAGAAAAATGTTAATTTAATAAAAAAATGCGATTTAAAACAAAAATAAAAAAATAAAAAATAAAATTAAAAAATAAAAATAAAAATAAAAAACAATTAACAAAACATTTTTATCAAAAAAAAAAAAAGAATAAATAATTGTTAATTTTTTCTTAAAATAAAAATAAAAGTAAAAATAAAAATAAAAATAAAAATAAAAAATAGAAAATAAAAAAAAACTGAAAATAAAAATAAAAATAAAAATAGAAAATAAAAATAAAAAATAAAAAATAAAAAAAACTGAAAATGAAAAAATAAATAATTTACTTATTCTTTATTTATAAAGAATCAAAAAAAAAAAAAGAATAAACATTATATGGTTGAATGTTTTCAAAAAAGAATAACAAGAAAAAATATTAAAAAATAAATAAAATACCATTTTTCCGTGGATAGCACCTCTCCACCATTCAATTCCATTTTCGTTGACCAAGATGATATCGCCAGCTCTAAAAGAGATTTCATCTTGAGTCTCCGCCTGGAAGTCGAACAAAGCGACGTGTCTTTTCTCTTCTTCTTTTTGACCCATCATCAATTTCAGATTTCTCCATAACCATGGTACTACATACATCATTATTCCCATCAAAATTGCTATTGTTGACCAACTAATTCCTAAAATGAAAAAACAAAAAGTTCAAATAAAAAAATTAAATTTCAAATATTATTTTTTAAAAAATTTGATCAATTTAAAATAACAATAAAAATAAAAATAAAAATAATATAAAAATAAAAATATAAATTAAATAAAAATAAAAATAATTATAAAAAAAAAAATGAACAAGATTTGATTTTTTTTTTACCAGATCTTTTGGGAACGAGTTGGTTATTGTTGCTGTTCCATGCACTTTCGTTGTCTGGCCCCATCACGTAGTTTTTCAACTTTTTCCAGGCCACTTGGAGGAAAGCGAATAAAGTGACAGCACGCATTCCATAGCCCAAAGTGTTTTTTAATTCTCCGTATGTTCTTTTTTGTAAAGATAAAAATTATATTAGATATTATTTAATGGGTAATGTCGTGTTGTGAATTTGAAGATTATAATAACCCAAATGACTTTTCCAAAATTTATAACTTTGTTAGCGGATATTAATTTATTTACCCAAAAAAATTTTGACTGTTTCAATATTTTTGGGGTATCTCTTACATAATGATAATTTGATAGGTTATTGAAATATTTAGCTTCTTTTGTTTATAATTAAATGAATATAATCTTTCTGTTGATTTGTCTTTATGATATTTTTTTGAAGATTGAACAAATTTAGATTAAGATGAGATTATAGTGAGAAAAAAAAGATTGTTTTTATACCTTGTGAATTGAAAGATGGTTTGGAAAGAATCTTGCATCGAATAGGATGTGGCATCCAACACACGAGAAAAAGAGCCGAATCCATTCAAAAAACGAGAGAAGGAAGCATACCATCCCTCTTCTTCAGGAAGGGGGCCATATCCATCTCCATAGCCTCCCATACCTCCCATTCCTCCATATCTTCCCATCCCACCGTATCCACCCATTCCTCCCATTCCTCCATATCTGCTCATTCCTCCATAACCTGATCCATAACCTGATCCATAACCTCCATATCCTCCATAACTTGATCCATATCCTCCATATCTGCTCATTCCTCCTTTATGATCGAATTTTTAGTATTTATCATTAAATACTTTAAAATAAATCTTTATCTTTGAATTATATTCATATAATGTTTGCAATTGGATTAATTATGTGAATTATGGTTTAAATGTAAAAATATTTTGAAATGGTTAATTTTTTTGAATATTGAAATGATAATGAATTATATTTAGATTGATGATTCAATAATAAGATTTGGTTTATTTTCTCAATTTAATTGATTAATTCATGTTTTTTGATAGTGGGTAAAATAATATCCCTTTTATTCAAATTATTGATTTTTTTTTTTACCACCATATTGAGATGAATAAGAATCCATCGATGAATATGTTCTTGGTGGTATTCTTGGTGTGTATGAAGAGATTGAATTTGTACTAATTCCACTACTTCTAGATAATTGATTATTTCTGTTCAATTCGTATGGTTTTGGAGGTGATTGCATTCAAAATGATAAAACTGTATTAAATAAAACCTAATTTTTTTTTTTTAACTCAAACTTTTGAATTCCCAAAATAAAAAAAATAAAAAAAAATTTGGTTAAATTTAATATGAAAGATTGCAATAAATTGAGGAGATGTTAATACGAAATGGATGAGGAGTTTTAATTTATTTGAATAGCTCTATTTATCTTTTATATTCTTCTGTATTTATCACCCAATAAAGATGATTTGATATGATCATTTGAAAAGAGAGAAATTTAAAAAATAGATACAATCTGATATCCAAAAATTTATATTTTACTGAATAATTTTAGAGAAACAAAATTTGAAAAATAAAGAAATTGGAAGTATATTTGAAGTGAATACTTGAATGGAGTTAATTGAGCTTCCAACAAGAATGTGAAATTTTAAATTTGAGAAAATAATAAAAAATGAAAAAGAAAATTCTGTTGATTTTCAATTTCTTTTTGATTTTCATTAACATGAAAGATGGATTGCTCATATACAACCAAGAAATAGTTAATGAACAAAATAATGGTTTCTTATATTATTCTGATGATTTGGTGGAAACATCACCACAGATAATATCAAAGGGATATGTTCAAAATGTGGGAACATTGAAGGGAATGCTTTCCATGAATATAACAGGTAAGCAATTTCTTTACGTATTTGGGGATTTATCATTCATGGGAAATGAGCTGCTTAATAATTCATTGATACAATCATCGATCGATGGAAATAGAATAGCCTTTAGAGATATTATATCTCAATCAATAGATTCAATAATCAAATTGAGTGAAGATGAAATCTTTTTGATAGGATCTATTCAGTATTATGAGGGAAATCATGCATATAACTGTTTGATATGTAGTGCATCTCAAGCTACATGTACACTAGTATCACCCAATGAAAGAGGGATCTCCGATTACAGCGAATTGATAGATATATCAACGGATGGAAATGGAACGATCAATCTAATCTACTTAAATGAGGAGAAAGATATGTTGATAATGAAATGGGATAGATCAAATGGTAAATCAAAATTTTTTTTTTTGAGAAGTAAGTTTAGGTAAAGATTAATTGATCTATTTGACTGTACAAAAAAGGTTGGCAAACACTTTACCAAACATCTTATTACAAAAACGCGGGAATTTTAGGGTGGATAAATAACCAAATAGCAATTTATGGAACAATTAACATGACCACATGCAACAACACTCAATTTTCCAACTTGGCATGGTGGAACGAACAAGAAAAGTGTTTTCAAACGTACATTAATGACAATTTAATGGGAGAGGTGACATATGGAGTCAAAGGGGAAAAAATGAATAATTCTGACATTTTAGTTTCTTATTTTTTAAATCCAACAAGTATTTTTAAATATGTGAGAAATGTTTCTTGTGAATTCCCTTATGTAGAAAATGTTCTTGGAAATTTCCCTATTTCTTCTTACAGCAACTTTCCCCAAAACTTTGCTTTATCTTCGAATGATGACGGAAAAATCTATTTGGTGAATTCTGTTAATGGAACCATTTATTTTATGGATGAAAAATCACCATTGATCTGGTAGGTTTATTTTTTTAAAATAAAATTTCTCTTTTTGAAACTAAAATTATTTTTTTTTTTAAACAAGGACTCTAATTGATTTCAAATTATGTAATTTTAAAAATATCAACAGAAATTTCATATCTTTCTCAGATGGTAACCAATTTAATTTAAAATTGTTATTTTTTATTTTTTTTTATTTTTTTTGTTAGATGGAAATATGTTTTATGCATGTCCTGGGATCGGTTTGGCTTCTTACAATTATGAATTCAGCTTTGCAAAAACGAATTATACCTCTGTCATCACAAATACTTCCGACTATTCCTCTTTGGTCAATGTGTTTTATAACAGCACCCTCTATGACATGGAAAGTTGTGGGAAGGATTCTTTTTTTGTTTATGGATCTTTTTCTTCAATTAATTTTGAATCATATAATTCTGTGGCATTTTGGAATGGTAAAAAGTTTTTTTATTTTTTTTTTTTTTTTATTACTTTAATTTTGTTTTTTATTATTTTTATTTTTTTTATTTTTTATTTTTAATCGTTTATTTTTTATTTTTTATTTTATTTTTATTTTTAAATTTTTTATTTATCTTAAGAGAATGAATGGAAACAAGTTAATATTGCAAATGATATCGACACTCTTTTTTACAAATACTTCAATGGGAGAATCTACATCGCCATTCAAGATAGCACCGCTTTGAAAGTCTGTCATAGAGAATGTTTCTCCAATGCAGAGTATGCTTGTTCATATCTTTCCAATTTTTACGGGAAAAACCTCAGAGGTTTCACCATAGACACTGCAACAAGTAATTTCTCACAAATTTTTTTTAATTTTTTACAACATTTATCTTTTAAAACATTTATTTATATCTATTTTAGTTATTTTAGTTTGTTTTTTATTTTATTTTTAAATTCTTGTTTTTTTTATTCAAACAATTTTTTTGTTAAAGTTTTTTTTTTTAGTTTTTGATGTTTTAAAAATTTTATTATTGAAAGGTGGTGTATCTTTTTGATGAATTTTTTATTTTCATTATTTTTTTTTATTGTCTAACTTTTATTTCTCAATTTATTTTTTAATTTTTTTGAAACATTGATCTTTATTTTTGAAAGTTTTATAAATAACTTTTATTGTTATATTTTTCTTTTGATTATTTAAATAATTTTATTACTTAATTTTGTTTTTATATTTTTTATTTTATTGTTTTATTTTTATTTTTAATCTGAAATTTTTATTTTTAATTTGAAATTTTTTTTATTTTTGTAAGGTGTATCTTACATTTTGGTTCAAGAAGAAGATAATCTGGAAATCTATTCCTCCAACAAAAACAACAACATCACTCTGGTCACAAGAGACGAAAACAAGTACCAACACTTGAGTTCGATAGCAGCTTACAACAACAACCTTTTTATTGGAGGAAAGTTTTCAGTGAGCATTCAGGGCCAGAACTTTTCTAATTTGCTTTTTTATGATTTGATGATCAGTGAATTTGTCGGGATTGATGGTTCTTTGCTTCCTGATTCGAATTCTTTCATAAATACATTGTTTATTTACGAAAATGTCCTTTATGTTGGTGGGAATTTTATAAAGTAAAAATTTTTTTGATTTTTTTTTAATTTTATTTGTTTTTATTTTAATTTATTTTAATTTTTTTAATTTATATTATTATTTTAATATTTCTACATATTTTTTATTTGCTTTTTATATTATTTGCTTTTTATTTTTATTTGATTATTTATTTTTTAATTTTATTTGTTTTTATTTTAATTTATTTTATTTTTTATTTTTATATTTTTATTTTATTTATTTTTATTTTTTATTTTTTTATTTTTATCATTTAATTAAATTTATTTTTTATTTTATTTTATTAATGAATTGTTTTTTTTAGAATTTCTGAAATTACAATGAACAACATTGCTGCATACGATATTTCTTCTCGAGAGTTTTTACAAAGTGCTAATAAAAGGTTTGAGAGCTTTAAACAGTCTGAAAACTATTTTACTCAACAAATCTTGTTCATCAACACCACTATCTTTATTTTATCCAAAAATCAAGTAAATCATACGTCCAAGCTTTATTATCAAAATGGTGAAATTTTTGATTTTATTTTTATTTTTTTTATTTTTTTTATTTTTTATTTTTTGGTTTTTTTTAATTTTTTTAGTTTTTTTATTTTTTTTATTTTTTATTTTTTTATTTTTTTAATTTTTTTAATTTTATATTTTTAGTTTATTATTTTTCATTTGTTTAAAATTATTTATTGCCATTTTCTTTTATTTTTTTTCCATTCATATTTTTATTATTTTTTTTTTTTGAATTAAAAGCAAATGAGACCACTTTCAAAGTAATTTCAGAAGGGGTTCAAGTGATGACATTGTTCGGAGATGAGGACATTTCATTTTTCAGGTGGGATCTCCTCACAATCATTTTATTGTGCGTTTCAATCGTTCTTTTCCTGATGATCATAATTTCAATCTTTCTTGCCGCTTTTTTTTTCCAGAGAAGAAAAAAATTTCGAAATTATATTCAATTACCCGATTTCAACGTTAATTCAATGCAAAGTAAATATTTTTTAATATTTAACTTTATTATTTTATTCTTTTTTTTAATTAATTTTTATTTGTAAATTTTAAATTGTATTTTATTTGTTTAATTTTTATTTTATATATTTTTTTTTCAAATCTGACAATTTGATCTTTTTTTATTTTTTATTTTTTAAATTTTATTTTTTATTTATTTTTTATTTTTTAAATTTTATAATGTTACAATTTTTGAATTGTTATTTTTTGTTTGTATTTTTATGTTTTATTTTTTATTTTTTATTTTTTATTTTTTATTTTTTATTTTTTATTTTTTATTAAGATAATTTGAGTTCCATCTTGGAAGACAAAGAAGTTCCCAAAATAAATACAAAGAAACTTGTCTTGGGGGAAACCATTGGTTTGGGAGGACAAGCTCTTGTAAGAAAGGGACAATACAAAGGTAAATTAAATTAAATAATAAAATAAAAAATAAAAAAATAAAAAATAAAATGAATTTTTAAAAAATAAAAAATAAAAAATAAAAAATAAAAAATAAAAAATAAAAAATAAAAAATAAAAAATAAAAAATAA
>JAMYWO010000386.1:3728-20034 GCA_024220525.1 Cochliopodium minus | reverse complement strand
AAAAAAGTTAAAAAAAATAAAAAATTTAAAATTCATAAGATTTTTTGAAAAATTTAAATAAATTTACCATTGAAACACCATCAACCAAATAATCTTCAAAATGAACACAATAATAAGTGTTGGATACAACGGGAGTATATTGAACTACTCCGTCGCTATATTGGTCACCAGCATCACCCAATGTCATTATTCCCCCATTTACATTGAAACACATCGAAAAAATGTCAATTCCCAACTTTGCTAAAAGATCTGATCCATTGTATGGATCCAATTCGTGATAAGCCAATCCTTTAAAAATAAAAAAATAATTGAATGGTTAAATAAATTTTTTTAATATTCATTATTAACATATTTTTTTTTAAGAATTAATGACTTTTGTGATTAAGAATATTTTTTTTATTAACATAACATTTTTTAAAAACTTTTTACGAATTAATGACTTTTTTTTATTCGAATCATATTTTTATTGAAATTTAATAAACAATGATAATGATCAATAATTTTTTAATCAAAAAAATATTACTTAATCATTAAAATCATTTTTTATTATTTTTCATTTTTAAAGAATATTCTTTTCATTATTTAATAATATTTTTTTTCATAAACATAATTTTTTTTACCTAAGATTCCATCAACATATTGACCGTTGGCCCCAGTACTCTGTCTCAAAGTAGCACCAAAGTTAACAGTAGCATTCAAACCACCAAAATCAACAGTGTCGGAAGTTTGTTTCCCGAACAAAAAAGTTCCGTCACCATACTGAAGTGATGTGGTACAATAATCCTTGAATCCGAAATAGCTGCAGATGTTTTCTTTGGAACATTCTGAATTACATGGAATTCCATCATTGTGATCATAAAATGCATTCATCGATTTGCATTTGGTTCCGGTGGTACTGTTGAAAAATAATTAATGATTCATTCAATGAAATTAATCATATTTTTTTTTTCAGCTAATTATATTCATTGAAATTTTTTATATTGTCATATGATTGACAGTATAATATGAAAGAAGAAACAAATAGATGCGATACTATAATTATTTTTTTTTTATATAAAAGAAATAGAAGTGAATTCCATTTTAAAGTTGCAGAATCCTTAAAAATAAAAGAATTTTTTACCTTGATGGTGTTTTTGTTTCTATGCATCCTTTTGCTGTAATCTATAATTCAAAAAAAAAATTTTTTGTTAAAGAATGTGGAAGGATATAATGTTTGATGTGTTGATATATATGAATGATCATTAATTAAAAAGAAAATTTATTTTTTATTTTTACTGCTAATGTTGATGAACCAGTATCCAATAATACAGAAAAACTTTGTCCTCCAATTTTGATACCTTATCAATCAAATTAAGTAAAAATATGTTTTGAATTAACTTTTATTTACCTCCAAAATACATTCCTGTGAGATTTGCAGCACCATAAAAGTATTCACTTCCAGTATTGGCCAATTTGATTTCTCTCATTGAATAGGATGTTCCATCATCTCTTTTGGAAGGGATGATTCTTTGTGTATGTGCGAGGGGCATTGGTTTTTTGCCCATTTGGATGATTTTAGAAGAGGTGATTAAGAAAATGCTCAATAAAATTAATAGAAAGAGGAAATTCTTTAACATTTTTTTTTTAATTTCTTTTTGAATTTGCATGTGTAAACTTATTTATTTTTTCATTATTCTTTAGAAAATTCTTTTTAGTTGAAAATTTTTTTTCAAGTAACCCTTCAAATACTTCAAAACACTAATTAACAAAATGATTTTTTTCTTTTTAAAACAAACCTTTTTTAAACCAAATTAAATATTAATTTTAAAAAATTTATATTAAAAAAATATGAATCTAAACTAGAAAAATTTGAACTTTGTTGATTTTTGTTCAAAAAAATTTTTTAAATATCTTTTTTTTTTTTTAATTAAATTTTTCTAAATGAACAAATTCCATGGTATCTCCATTTCCAAAATTGTGAGAGATAATACTAGTATTAGGAACACGTTCTCCACAACAATTTACAACCACATAAAGATTAGGATCTTCATTTTCGATCTCCGTTATCGTTTTTATTACACTCCAAACAGAGTTGCTCCTTTCTACTTCTACTTCGATCATTTCACAATTAATGTTCACTTTCAAATTTATTATCCCTTTATCATCATCCTCTTCATTATCTTTTGATCCATGATGATGATTATGATTATGCTTCTTGATTTTTTTAAATGGAGATATAGATTCATTATCATCTATGATTGCATTGATTTGATTTGTATTTGGATGTTTCTCTTCATTTTCCTTTCAATAATATCCAAAATGGAATATTGTGATTATAAAAAGAGGAAATGATATAGATAAATAGAAATTGAAATGATATAAATGTAATTACTTTGCAAATATTAGAATCCTTTTCATTTTCTTTCATTTTTTTTTTTATATTTTATTTAATCATTAAAAAATGAATCTCCAAACAAAATATTTAATTAATCACAAATGATGCAAACATAATTATCGAAATCTGTTGACTCTATTTACATTTTTAATAATTTTAATCACCCATTTGGCTTGGAAGAACTTGAATTATTTCTCCATCTTTAAGTTTATTATCATGGACACTTTTATATTGAAGGACTGGAGTTGAATTTGATTTTAAAAATCTAGTTTCATACTTGTCTAGGTTGAAATGGTTCGAGTACACTTCCACAATCGTAACCATGAGTGTAGTTTTCCTTACTCGTATTTCCAAGTTTCCCAATTGATAACTCATAAAATTTAAAGTTAAAATTTGGTTTTTTAAAGAGATTTCTTCCTCATTTTCTTGTATTTCTTTTTGATTTGTACATCATCATTTCCCTTTTCAGATTTTGATTGATATTCGATTATTGGCTCATTGGTATTGTTTGGAATTTCTTTTTCATTTTCATTTTGGATATTGGAAGTGGGGGATTTGAATTGTGAGGATTGATTTGAATTCAATTTTTTATTTGGAGATGGAGAAGAGGGAGAAGAATTTGATTGTGTTATGTTTATTTCTTCCTCTTTTCTTTTCTTTTTGATGATTGGAAGGATGATTCCTCTATTTTCTTCCTTTATTGAATTTATCAATTCGATTATCTTGTTTAGTTTTTCCAAATCTTCCTTTTGATAAAACAAATATTTTTTGAATTTGAGTAATATTTGGTTTATAAATTGAAATATAAATATTCAGGTGATAATCAAGCAAATAAATAAGGAATATTTTTTATTTACATCCAAAGAGGTTCTTTTATTTACTTTCATTTTTTTTTTTTTTTATTTTCACTTTCTTTGTCAAAATAAACTCAAAACAAAGAATCTATAATTATAAGCCACTTGAATCTATGATTTCTAATGAAGATATGTTATTCTGGGAAAGAGGAATGGGATTGTTTTGTTCATTTATTTTTATTTTTCTATATTCAGAATATTTTACATTATTTTTTTTTAATATTCAAATAATTTGAATTCATGAAATTCAATCATGATTGGGACAAAAAAAAAATTGTTATCTTCTGTTCCTTTCATCTTTAATTATTTATTTGGAACTAAAGTCGCATTTATAGTAATTTTCAGATTAATCACCACGTTGGTCAATATAAACATTAAAAATGTCTCCAGATGTTACATCATAATCGGAAAAGTTTTTTGTTGGAATGATTCTATTTCCTTCATAATCCCTAATAATTAGATCTGTACCAATTTTTAAATATTTTGCTGCAACATTGATAACTTTATAAATCGATGTTCTTCTTTTTACTCTAATTTCAATTTTATTCTCACTATAAACGATATAAATTAAAAGAATTTCTTCCAAATATTCTTCTAACTTTTCTTCTTTGGTTTGTCCATTTGTTTTCCCTTTTTCTTTTTCTTCAGGATACTGATTGTTTGATTGATGTTCGATTGATTCATTTGTATTGTTTGTTATTTCATTTTCATTTTCATTTTCATTTTCATTTTCATTTCTCTTTTGGGAAGTGGAGGATCTGAATTCTGAAGATTCATTTGAATTCAATTTTTTATTTGGAGAAGGCGAAGAGGTAGAGGAATTTGATTTGGAGTTTTTTATTTCCTCTTTTATCTTCTTTTTGATGATAGGAAGTATGATTCCTCTATTTTCTTCCTTTATTGAATCTATCAATTCCATTATCTTGTTAAGTTTCTCCAAATCTTCCTTTGGATAAAACAAATATTTTTTTATATATTGAAATTTTTTTTATAAAACTTTATCGATAGAGCAAACAGTAAAAACCAAGAATTGCATCGAAATTAAATCAAAAAATAAAATATTTTTCTTTCTAATTAAGATATGTTATTCTCTGGCATAATGAGCACCTCCAAAATTTTTTTTTTTACTCATTTATAAAGATAAAGTGATCAATTATAAAGTAATCACCATGAATTTATGCAATATACTTCAATGATCAGATATAAACAGAACTCAAAAATTTGATGCTAAGAAATTTTTGAATAATTCAAGATTTTTGCAATTTTTATAAAAAATATCACATATACAAATATTGATTTTATAAAAAATTAAGTGATAAGTAAATTATTGAATAATTCGAGATGAATTTTTACGCTTATGGAGGTTCTTTTATTATTTTTCATTTTTTTTATTTTTATTTTTTTCAAAACCAACAAACTCAAAATCATAAATAAAACATCAAAAAGTGAAATTGAAATATAATTTTGTTCAATTTGATGATTTGAAATGGAAAGAAAGAAAATAAATCTTTTTTTTTAATTGAGAATTTAATAAATTAAAACAAAATTATACTCGTCAAAAAAAAAAATATTATTTTTTTGAACAAGAAAAAAAAAAAAAGGAAAAGCGAAGAAGTGCCAAACAAAAAAAAAAAATGTTTTTTGAATGGTATAGTTTGAAGAGAGAAAATGAAAATACAAAGAAAAGAATGAAAGGATTTTTTCACCTTTTTTTTTTTTTTTTTCATTCAATGCTTTTTGAAAAATTAAATTTGATGAAAGAAGTGAAAAAAGTAGATTCCAAAAAGCGTAAAAAACTGTCTCCACGAACAAGATTAGTGACTTCCAAGCAGGCTTCGTCAAACGTAGTGATAGTAAAGTTGTTTTTTTGATAAACAAGTTGTAAATTAGTTAAAGCATGGTGACTAAGTGTCAGATTTCCTTTAAAAAATAATACAAAAATAGAATTAAAATAAATAAAATAAAATTAAAATTAAAATTAATAATTTTTTTCACCATTATATTTTTTATACAGTTCAACTGCTCGTTCGAGTGAATAATCAGTTTTTAGTATTTTTACGTCCACAATAAAATCCAAATTTTCCTCACAAAGTTCTCGCTTCAAATAATCCCTAAAAAATAATCTGGAAAAAAGAGAAAACAAAATGAATTAACAAAAAAAATGTTTAAAAAAAAAAAGTTTTTTTTTTACCTTGCATCTTTATCGTTTAGAAATTTTTCTATATCTTTCCATTCATCCCTAATTATATCTTTCTTATTTGGTTTAATAACTTCATAAGCTTCAGAGGAAAAAAAAAGGAAGAAATCCTTGTATTCTATGAAGATCTCTTCGTTCTTATCATAATTTTTAAATACACTCGAGATCACCTTTTTCGTTTTCAAAATTTCGATTTCTCTCAGCTTAACTTCTTGTATTCTAAGTTTGGACATGTCCATCACTAGTTTTGTGTAGTCTTTCTTTGTGAGTTTTAGTTGTTTTGATTGATCATAAAGGCAGAACACATCTTTGGTTGTTTTGGTAGAGGAAATTAATTTCAAAATTATTTTGGAAGGATAGAAAGTTTTTTGTTTTTATATTTTTTATTATTTATTTTAAAGATCCAAAATTTAAAAAAAAAAATTTATAATTTTAAAAATCCTATTGAGGTGGATTTTGATGTCCATTTTGGATAGGAAATGATTCTAAGATAAATTATATTTATTTATAGATTTTGAAATTATATAAGAGTGGAATAGGAATATTAAAAAAAGTTGATTGACAAATATATCAAAATCTTGAATGATTTTTTTAATACTTCCTCTCTTCCAATATTATTTTTTTATAAACTTTATATTTAATATATATTCAAAGATTTCTTTGATCAATAAAAATTTTTATTTTTTTATAGTGTGATAGGAAATGATAAATATCAATCTTTGAAGAGGATATCGGGATATATCAAAGTATAAAAGAAAAAATATTTTTTTTTTTTTTTGTTTACTCTTTATGGTCGCCTTATTGGGATTGTATAATGCAGATTTCAAAATTGATAAATCCTCGCTCGGCTTCAATAATGTCAGTCCATTAGCTTGCACAGAAATAAATTCGAGGAATTCTTCATATCCCACAAGATCCTTCTCACCCTTGGAATGGGCCATGAATAATTCGTTGATATACAACTCAACCAATAATTTATCGCATTCATCCTCATTCAAATCAACCATGATCTTTTTCAGGTTAATATCTGTGATCTTCTTGACAGAGCTAATTAAGTTGACTATTTCGAATTTCTCTTTATCTGACATATGCATCTTGAATTTCTTCCATACTAATTAAAAAATAAAGGTTTTTATAAGGATATGAACACTTTAAAATAAATAGGAAATAATTAAATATTATATTAATTGAAGAAAGAGCTATAAAATTGGAATTAAAAAATATATATATATTCAATGGAATGATCTTACTCATATCTCCCAGTGTTATGAATTCTTTATGGTTCAAGTATCCTTCAAATAAAAAAAAAGGTCAGAGAAATATAAAAAAAATTAATTAAATATATTTGTGTTGGGGATATTAATGAATATAGGATCAAAGATTACCATCTCCATTCGTATCATGTTTATCAAATATCTCTTTTTTATTTGAATATCAAAGTTAGTTAAAGTTATTTAATTATATATTGTTAAAGTTTGGCATAATTGGCCATATATAATTGAAGATCATATGTTCATTTTACTTCGAATTTCGCTTTCATCTTGCTTAAAATTTTTTGAATTAAAGGATGATGTCGTATTGCCCATATTTTTTTTTTTTTTTTTTTTCCTATTTAATTCTTTTCAGAGATAAAAAGCATGCTAATATTTGTCAAACAAAAAAAATATTTAACATCTCGAATTGATGTACGAAATATAAATTATAATATTCGTAAAGCAATCCTTTCTATATTAAATATTTATTTAATTTATTATTTATATTTTCTATATAAAAAACTAATATCAATTAAATAACACTATATTTACTTTCTACCTAAGTGAAGAAAGTTAAATGAAAGTAAAGATTTTAAAATTCTAAAATATTATGGTCAAATTAAATCAATCCCATTTATCTTTCTTCCAAACTTCTTTCATTTTAGATGAATAGAATTAAGAGAAATGAGTTAAAAAATATGTTATGAATTAAAGAATAAAAGACGTCAAAATATTTTATTGAGTTGAAAGAAAATACTGTATAATTAATTAACCAACAAACAAGTTTAAAGTTGCGAATATTGTTGTCTATTTCTTTTTCTGACAGTAACAACAATGAGAATCAAGAGACCAATGGCAATGGCAGCAGCAGCAAGGGAAACACCAACAATAAGATAGACATTTCTGTTTTTACCCCCTGTGATATGATGAGATATAAAAAATAAAAACAGTATTAAAATAAATATAGGAAAATAAAAAATTAAAAAATAAAAAATAAGGGCAATTAATATTTTTTTTTTTGTCAAGTGCAAAATTATTTTGAAAATATTTATTTTTTTTATTTTTACATGGTAACAAATTGGCTTCATAAATCATTGCACCGAGTGTCCATCCCAAATCCACGTCGTTGATATCAGAAGCATACATAATGCGTTGGGATTCACTGTCAAATCCATAAGCTTGTAAAACTCTTTTTTTTTTTTCATTCAAATTTGAATGAAAACATTTGGTTAAAAAAAATTTCGAATTTTTTTTGTGAAATTTCAAAAAATATAAAATAAAAAATAAAAATAAAAAATGAAATAAATAAAATATAAATTAAAAAAAATAAACCTTATGTAGTAAGCAGAATTGAAACAATATTGATCTATGTATGGCCAGTTTGGATTAGTTTTGTAGATTTCTTCCAACTCAGTGTAGTTCAAGCTGCAGAACTGCTCGGCGCTTCGGATCCAGTCCCCAATCGAAGTGTTGCTGGGTAAATCCAAAAAGCTTGTGGTATAATAATATCCCGAGAAAGCAGCAAAGCTACCTAATAAAATTAAAGAAAAAATGAAAATTAAATTAAAATTAATAAGAAATAAGTAAAAAAATAAAAATTTAAAAATAAAAATAAAAAAAAATATAAAATAAATTTAAATTTAAAAAAATAAAAAAAAATTTTAAATATAAAAAAAATGAGTGATTTTTTACCTTGTAGTGGAGGTTGAAAAACTCCATTGTAGGAACAAGTGGATGGATTGTAATTACATGGAGCGGACTGGTTCAACAATGCGAGAGCGTATTCGTAGCATGAATCGTAGTCAGAAGAACCTAACATGGTGTAAGTTTCGGAGTTTCTCTGAACAGAAGCGTTGCGTCCTTTTTTAAAATTAAAAATTTCATAAAATTAAGAAATAAGTAAAAAATAAAAAATAAAAAATAAAAAATAAAATAACAACAAAAAATAATTAAAAAAATTACCAATAGGAAAACATGGATTAATAATCTCTTTTGTTTCTTCATTTGCAGGAAGAACTTGAGTAAAAAATCTGTTTCTTGCAGCGTCGGAACCGTAGTCGAGAAAACTCCAAACGTAAAGGTTAAAGGTGTTCTCTCCTAATGTCAATTCGTAGAGAAATTGATCCGGAATATTTGTACTGTCCGTATGAAAAGTAATTTGTGTAGAAGCACCCCCCATATCTAAAAATAATAAAATTTATTAATTTTTTTTTTGATAAACATTTTTTTTTGAATAAATTTTTGAACAATCAATTTTTTAAACCTAATGCTCCTGTTGTTACAAGATCAGATTTATTTAAATTCGATTGGAGATAATTGGTGGTGACCCATCCTTTTTTTTGATAAAGGTTTTATTAAAAATTTTGGATAAATGTTTCTTGAACGAAGGAAAATATTGTACCAAATACTCCTTCCATAGAACCATTGATCACTCTCACATTATTTTCAATGAAAGTGAATCCTGTTTGCTTAAAACTTGTTCTAATTGCACCTATAAGGAAAATTAAAATTTTTATTTTTTTAAATTTTTTATTATTTCATTTTTTTATTTAAATTTTTTTTTTACTCAAAATGTTATTTTGGTCAGTTAGATTCAACAATCTCATTCCGGCCGTTGCGAATAAATATAATGGAGTTGAAGATATTTTTGAAGCAGGAAGTTTTCCTATATGTTTTTTTGTAAAAGTTAAGATCATTAATATTTCCCTTTCTCTTTTTTTCTTTTTACCTTTTGCATAATTTATTAGTGGAGTTAGTGATTCAACTGCTCCTTGTGGGTTGTCTTTTTGGTTGTTAGAATAAAAGAATTTAATCAGAAAAAAATTGATTTTAATTTGATTTTCAAAGTTTATAGATAAACTTGATTGTTAGATGAATTTAAGATTATATTTTATTGATTTTTAAATTTATTTTCGAAAGAAATTTTATTATTTATTTGATTTATGTTTAATTTCAAACAAAACTGTGAATATTAAAATAAAAATATATATATATTTTTTTCTTGGTTTACTTGCAAAGGATGATATTCCTGGGGATACTTTCATACTCCATGCTGATTCTCCTATTGGAGCAGCTTCTACTAATGGCAATGAACTATCTAACCTATGAGGCCATTCATATATATGTATTCTACTTCCAGATGATCCTTTTTAACAATGTATAAATATTTGATTTATACAAGCCAAAAAGATATAATCAAATTCAATATACCTGCATCTATCTGAAAATTATAATTAATTTGAATTATATATTCAAGTCTATCTATTTTTGTTTTTACCATCAATCCATAGTCAAATTCCAATTTTTTGGAGCAATAAATAAAAATCAAACTAAATAACAAAAATAAAATCTCCCTTTTCATTTTTTTTTTTCTTTTTCTACATATTCGTCATATATAACGTTGCCAAACACATCCAAAACTATTTTGAAAATACAATTCAAAATTCAACTTTTAAAAATTTAAATCATTTCAAGTTCTAATGTCAAACTATGAATATAATTAAAGTATTGATAAATCTTTGTCCAAATCAAAGAATCCAAATGGAATTTGTTATAATATAATTTGTTTTGATTCCTCTTTTTGATAAATAAAAAAGATATAATAATATAAAAAAAAGATGTTGAATGATCAGAATAAATTGAGCTATGATGAAGAACAAATAGTTCTGAATATGGATAATAATGTCGGTTATAATTCTTTCAGTGAACAACCATTGATTATTGAGGATGATAATTATCAAATAACTGACAATAAAAAGATCAAATGGGATTTCTGCTTGATATTTGAGAACAAAGATGAAAAATATATGGATATGGATGAAAATAAAAGGAAGAAAGAGTAAAAAAAAAATTTTTTTCTTTTAAAAAATTTCAAATTTAAATTATTTTGACAAAAGCATATTTCTATAATAATACTCTTTGATACACCATTTAAATTAATTTCTTTTTTTTTGAATCCAGAATGATCAATTCTTTGAATAAGATTGGATTGATAACATCTGAAGAAAGATCGGATGATAAAAAAAGAAGTTTCGTATTAATCACTGCGACAGAAAAGACATTGAAGAAATGTAAAAGACGAAAATAAAAATAATTTTTTTTTTTTTTGATATTCTTCAAATATTCTTATTTATTTTATTCTCAAATTTCCTTTGAAAAAATATAGATGCAGAGATTATAGAATTGCCAATGAAACTTAGGGAAAAATACGGAGGAGGATATGTTCCATACAAGAGAGAATATGATGAAATCTTCGTTCCAGTCAATTCTTATCGTCCACAAAAATTGTTCTTTACAACGTACCAATTATAATCACTTTATTTCGAATTATTTTAGCTTTATTTTTCCCTATATCGATTTAGTTTACAAAGAATAAGAATTATTCAATATATGATTGAAGAGAAAGTCGTATTGGGAGGAGCTGGGATAAGTAATAAATATTCTTCAAATGGATTATTTAATAATATCGATACTATTTTAAATATTCAATCAATTAACCTTAAAATCTTCAATTTATAAACACTATATTAATAAATTATCTTCATAATCTATTAAATAAACAATTATAAACACTATATTTAAAATATTTTTTGATCAATCGAATACAAATCGAATATATCCAATAATCTAAAAACCTTTTGTTTTGAATAGCCATTTTCCACGAAGTTCAAAAAAAACGTCTTTTGGGAGGATTCGCACTCCATAATCCAGATACAGTAGAATGGTTGATGCAAAATTGGGTGAGAGGAAGAACTTCCCAATTCAAAAACATTTACGATTTGAAATCCAACTTTAACTTGCCTCCTTTTGTCCCTTCCATGCACGAACAAGTAAAAGAAGACAGAGACTATGACAAATACAGACTCATCGATGCTGTCAAGGATTACTTTGGGGAAGAAATTGGTCTCTACTTTTCATTCACCGAGTTTTATGCGAGATGGTTGATTGCTGCTTCTATTGTGGGAGTCATTGCACTTTTAATTGAGTAAAAAAAAAAATTTAAAAAAATTTAACAAAATTTCTGAATTTGTTGTTTTATATTTTAGAAATATTCAATTAATTTATTCCAAAATTTTTTTTTAATTTAAAAATTAATTATAATATGAAAAATAAGTTTGATATTTTCTTAGATTTTTTCTTTACAAACATCTTTAACCGTTTATTTTTTTAATCAGGCTGATTTTCTTCAAACAACAACTGGACACGTGGCCTTCAGCAGCTTACGCCATCTTCTTGGCTCTCTGGGCGACCTGGTTCCTCGAATTCTGGAAGCGCAAAAACTCCGCCCTCAATCACGAATGGGGAACAGAAATGTTCGAAGAGTCCGAGAAAACCAGGCCCGAGTACCAAGGAGTTGAAGTGAAAGGAATCTGGTACGACGGAGAATTTATTCAGATTGATGACCATGACGTTGAGCCTTTCCATGAGAAAACTCCTATCACGATTTATTCTGACTTGAACTCTAAAAGACGCAAAATGATCATTGCTTTGATGCCCATCTTTCTTTTTGTTTTTGGTTGCATCATTTTGACCATTGCTTTGCTCACTGTTCGTATGTTGTTGCAACAAAAAACTTTTCTAGGTGCCACTTTTGGTGGAGGGTAAACAATTGAAAATGATAGAATTCTGTTTTGTTCTATTTCATTTCTAATTTTTTTGATTTTTGTTTTTGTTTTTTTAAGTGCTGGGTCTGCTGTTCTTGCGATTAACATTCAAATATTGAATCAAGTAACTTTTTATTTTTTTTAAAAAAGATTTATTTCATCAAATTTTTTTTCATTATTTTTTAAATTTTCATAGAAAATTTTGATTTTTAACGTTTTATTTTATTTGAAAATACAAAAACTTTTTTTTTTCATAATTTAATTAGGTTTTTGAAATTATTTTTTTTTCAAAAAAAATTTTCTTATGAAAGGTTTACAACTTGCTTGCAGTTAAGTTGAACGACATGGAAAACCATCACACAGTAACAAGTTACAACGACAACCTTGTCATCAAAACCTTTCTCTTTCAATTTGTCAACAGTTACACTTCTTTTTACTACATCGCATTCTTCAAGCAAGGATATTACATTAAAGGTTCTGATGGTAAAATACAAAAAAAATAATTTTTTTTATAAATTTTAAAAACTTTAATTAATAAAGGGAAATACAGTCCTGTTGGTAAACAAATTTATTTATTTAATTTAATTTATTTTTATTTTTTATTTTTATTTTATTTCTTATTTCATTTTTATTTTTATTTTTATTTTTATTTTTATTTTTATTTTTATTTTTATTTTTATATTTTATTTTTATTTTATTTTTAAACAGGAGGATTGAAATTGTGGGGAGATGGAAAATTGGTGGACACATGTCAATCAGATATCCCACGTAAGTATGGATGCATGCCTGAGCTCACCACCAACGTTCTCGTCGTGCTTTTGGTCAACATGTTTGCTTCTCAAATCGCTGAACAGTTGTTGCCTAAAGTGTTTCGTTACTTGTGTATTTGGTGGAGAAAGAAAGATGTAAAATAAAAAATTAATTTATTGATTTATAGATTTTTTCTGATTTTTACAATAATTTTTTATTTTTTATTTTTTTATTTTTTAAAATTTATTTTTCATTTTTTATTTTTAAGATTATGTTTTTGTCATTATTTTTATATTATTTATTTTCTTATTTTATTCATTTAAATTTTTATTTTTTATTTTTATGTTTTTGTCATTATTTTTATTATTTTATTATTTTTATTTGTGTTATTTTTTATTTTTTATTTTTTATTTTTTATTTTTTATTTTGTTTTTTTATTTTTTAAATTTCCCGATTTTGATTTTGATTTTGTGCTTTATTAAAAATTTCATTTAAAGGTCAAAGACTTGTTGGTTGTTGATGGAAGATTGAAGGACAAGCCTTGGGAAGTTCAAGCAGACATGTTGCCCAACATCAACACCTTCGATGATTACAATGAATTAGGTAAAAAAAATTTAAAAAAAAAAATAAATAAAAATTAATAAACAAAAAAATAAAATAAACAAAAAAATAAAATAAACAAAAAAAATAAAAAAAATAAAATTTTAACAAAAAATTAAAAAATTATTTTATTTTTAAATTTAGTGATTCAGTATGGTTACATTACTTTGTTTGCTTCATCTTTGCCTGTCGCTCCCATTTTGGCTTTGATAAACAACATTGTGGAAATTAAAACCGATGGTTACAAATATCTTAAGTCCTTGCAAAGGTAAAAAACAAAAACAAAAAATAAAATAAAATAAAAATTAAATAAAAAATAAAACAAAAAAAATAAAATAAAAATAAAAAAATAACAAAAAACAAAATAAAATAATCATTAGAAGAATATAGTGATTGAATTAAAATAAAATTTGAAAAATAAAAATATATTTAAAAATTAAAAAACAAAAACAAAAACAAATAAAGGAATTCTTAAAATGATATAAAAAAATAAAAATTAATTATAAGAAAATTAAAACTATTTTTTATTTTATTTTATTATTAGACCATTGTACCGTGGAGCAGAAGATATTGGAGTCTGGTACTGGGTATTAGAGATTTTGGGAGTGATGGCAGTAATCACGAATGCCTTCCTCATTGGCTTCTCCACCCGCATCTTCGACCACTACGACGTCATCACCATCCTCGTCTTCGTCATCATCTTCGAGAACACCGTCATCGCTTCCAAGTTTTTCGTAAGTTTCGCCGTCCCTGATGTTCCTGGTAATATCAAGAGAGCTATGGGCAAGGAGCTTTATCTCAAGGGTTTGATCTCTAGCATTTTTGAAAAGAAGAAGAATAAGGAAGAAACTCCATTTGATTTTAATTAAATTTTTCTTTAAAATTTTAAAGAAAAATTCTCATTTCATTAAAAAAAATTTTATTTTAGGCTTTAAAAACAATTTATTTTTTTTTTTTATCAAGAAACATGTTTTAATTAAAAAACATATTTTTTTTCTGTTTGCATTTCAAAGTTAGTCTTTTTTGTTCACCCTTTCCTATCCTCCAAATCCGTAGAGTGTTCTCCCGTTTCTCTTAAGAGCATATACAACATCCATTGAAGTAACTGTTTTTCTTCTAGCATGTTCAGTATATGTAACCGCATCTCTTATTATCTTGAATTTAAAATTTTTTTTTTATTTTTAACAAGTAAACATTCTTTTATATTTTTACATTTTCTAAGAACACTTTTAGAACTGATCTTGATTCATCATAAATTTGTGAAGAAATTCTCTTTACTCCTCCTCTTCTTGCTAATCTTCTAATAGCAGGTTTTGTAATGCTTTCTTTCTTTTTGTGCCCATGAAGACACTTGCAACCCACACTTATATTCAAATTTTAAATAAATTAATAAAAAAAAACAAAAAATAACCCTTTTCCTCCTTTTCCTCTTCCTGACATCAATTATTTTTTTTTTTTATTAATTTATTGATTGTAAATTAAAAATATAAGAATTGTTACCAAGGAAGATGATCCATCAAAATTGGGAAAATTGAAAAGATAGGAAATTATCATACTAATTTTAATTTCCAATATTTTGAATTTTCCAAAATGAATTTATGGAAAGAAAATTTTTTAAATTAATAAATAAAAAATAAAAATAAAGCAATAAAAAAAAAATATTTATTTTATTTCTTTTTATGCAATAAAATCTTGTGTTGGATTAAAACTAGATTCTTCTTCCCAACCCAGGTAGATCTTCCACGGCTTGGCAATAGTGGAGCGTATTTCTTTCTCTGTCAAAGGTCTATCGTTCATTTTTATTTCGAAAGGATCTTTATCGTTGTTGTAAGGTTCATAGGACTTTAAAAAATAAAAAATAAAAATAGTAAAAAATAAAAATAAAAAATAAATAAAAAATAAATAAAATTAATAAAATTAATAAAATTAATAAAAATTTTAAAATTAATCAAAAATAGTAAAAAAATAAAAATAAAAAATAAAAAATAAAAAATAAAAATAAAAAATAAAAGATAAAAATAAAAAATAAAAAATAAATATTGTTTTTACAGGATTAATTTCTACAACAACTACTCTGTCAGATAAAACTCCAAAATCAATCATAAAATCGGAAATTTTCCAATCAGAGATTTTGGGAAGAATGTCGTTTTCCCAGAACTTCCTAAACTTTTCTCCAAGTTCCTTTCTTTGTTGGTAAATTTCTGGCCAGTAAATAAGTCTAGAATATTGTTTGATACCCTTCAATTTTTTTCCTTCAACAAAGCATCTTTTTTTTTTATTATTTTTTAATAATTTTTGTTATTAATTAAAGGCTCCTTCTTGTACGTTTTCAAATGTTCTAGCCAATTAATCAGATCTTCGTGTATTCTGTAACTCTTACTCATCAACTCAAGACCTCCTTTCCCATCTAACAAAAAATAAAAATAAACAAAAAATAAAAAATAAAAATAAAAAATAAAAAATAAAAAATAAAAAATAAAAAATCAAAAATAAAAAAAAAAAATAAAAAATAAAAAATATAATAAAGAATAAAAAGAAAGAATAAAAATAAAAAATAAAAAATAAATAATAAAAAATAAATAATAAAAAAGAAAAAATAAAAAAATATATGGATGTTAGTAAAAGATCCAAACTTGTTGAACATAAAGAACCTTGGAGAAGCAATATCAAAGATA
>JAMYWO010000385.1:12761-33403 GCA_024220525.1 Cochliopodium minus | reverse complement strand
TTTATTTTATTTATTTTATTTATTAAATTTTTTATTTTATTTATTTTCTATTTTTTATTTTTTATTTTTTATTTTTTGTTAAAAATTTTTTTTTACTTTTTCGAATAAGACAGAAAAAATGGAAATTTCAGAGATGAGGGAGTTTTGTTGAAGGAAAGGAGTGATGTAGGGATTCACCTGAGATACTATGAAATGATTGATGTTAAACAACTCTCTCATTCTTTCTTGAGGCAAGTCTGCACTCAAACTTTTTTTTTTCATAAAAAAAAACAATATTTTTAAATTTATTTTAAAAAAAGAAAAATAAAAAATAATTCTTTATATTTTATTTTTAGTTTCATTGTTTTTTATTTTTTTATAATTTTTTAATTTATTTTATTTTTTGATTTAATTTTTTTATTTTTTATTTGAAAATTTTTTTATTTTTTTGATTTAAAATTATTTTTATTTTATATTGATATATTTTTAATTAATTTTTCTTTTATACAAATTAACATTAAATTTTATTTTTCTTGTTATCTTCTTATCTTTTTTTTTAGTTTTTTTTCTTATTTTTAATTTATTTTTTATTTTAAGAATTTTTTGATTTTATTTACCTTCCGTCAGACCATTTGGTTTTGGAGATAGATCTGAAGAGGTTTTCCTTTTGGTTGATCCCCTTCATTTTGAGCTTGACTCTGTCGTACAAAAAAGGAGCAGAGCAAGAACACAAAACAGCGGACCTAATTAAAATGAAATTAAATAAATCAAAAAATGAAATAAAAAATAAAAAATAAAAAATCAAAAATCAAAAATCAAAAATCAAATATAAAAATAAAAAATGAAATATAAAAATAAAAAAAAAAAAAAATATAAAAATATAAAATAAAAATAAAAATAAAAATAAAAAAAATAAAAATAAAAAAAATAAATAAATATAAAATAAATATAAAATAAAGATAAAGATAAAATAATAAAAAAATAAAGTAAAAGAATAAAAAAATAAAACATAATGAAATATAAAAAAATAAAAAAAAATGTTAAAAAAATTAAAAATATTTATTTAATTTAGTTTAATTTTAAATTTTTATTTTCATTTTTATTTTTGTTTTAATTTTCGAATTTTTTTTTTACCAAACATAGACGCTTGGAGAAGTGATGTGGTTTAAAACAAGAGTTCCTTCATACTCGTTACTTATGCTGATGTTCAAAATGCGGCCAGTTTTCTCAAAAGCAGATTTAAAGGTCAATTCTGGTGGGATCAACTTTTGAATGAAATCTGCACAAAAAATGAAAATATAAAAAAAAAAAAAAAATTAAAAAAGAAATAAATAAAAATTAACAAAAATTAACAAAAATAAATAAAAACAAAAAACATATAAAATAAACATGATTAAACTTTGAATTAAAATGAACAAAAATAAGAAATTTATAAAACAAAAATAATAAACTTAAATAAACAAAAGAAATTCAAATAAATATGATTAAAACTTTAAAAAAAATAATAAAAAATAAAAATAAAAATAAAAATAAAAAAAGAATTTAAAGGTTTCATAATAACAAAAAAAAATCCAAAAAAATGAGAAAAAAGAAAACAGAATAAATAAAAAAAAAAAAAATTTTATAAGCATGAAAACATTATTCCTTATTTTTTATAATTATTATTATTTTTTAATGTGATTACTTAATTTTTAAAAATTTCCTTTTTACCTTTTAATTTGTTGACATCCATAAAAAACCCTTGGGTGACAAGCCTGTAAAGCTTGTTTTTGAGGGAGTCGTTTTCAAAGACATCCAAGTTCACTTTCTTTTCGTCCACCTCGGTCAAAAGTTTCTTCAACTCCTCGTCATTCAAAGTACAAATGATGGAAGCCATTATTGATCCTACCACACAAAAAAAATATAATCAAAAAAAAAAATTAATTGTTAAAATGAAAAAATAAAAAAACTAAATTAGTAAATAATAAAAAATAAAAAAAACTAAAAAAACTAAAAAACTAAATAAAAAAAATCAGATAAAAAGTAAAAATCAAAAATACAAAAACTTTTTAAAAAAAAAATAATAATATAAAAAATCTAAACAAAATAAAAATAAAATAAAAAACAAAATGAATTTAAGATAATTCATAATTTTTTACAATAAAAAGTCAAATTAAAAAAAAAAAAAATTAAACAAAAATAAAAAAAATAGATAAAATAAAAAAAAACAATAAATGATAAAAATAAATTAAAATGAAAAATGAAAAATAAAAATAAAAAACTAATAAAATTTTTACCAACACTGCTCCCTGATATTATTGTTGGCAAAATATCACAATCTATAAGTGCTTTGACGACCCCTAAATGAACTTGACCTAAAGCAGCACCTATAAAAAAAATTTTTAAAATAAAAAAATGATTAAATAAAAAATGATTTAATAAAAATTAAAAAAAAAATTTAAAAATCAAAAAAAAAAATCAAAAAAATTTTTTACCTCCACTAAGTTTAAATGATGAATTGTTTTAAAAAATTAATTTTAAAAAAAAATTTTTACGACAACATTATTGCAGTCCCTCCAAAAGATTGTCTCATCTGTTTGAACTTTAGAAATTTCTTTTCATTTGACATCTTTCCCTCCCCTGACTCCAAAATGAAATCCAAGCAAGTGCATACCTAATAAAAAAAAAATTTAAATAAAAAGAAAAATAAAAAATGTTTCCAAATATTTTTCAATAAATTTATTTTTTTTTAATTAAATTTTTTAATTTTTTAATTTTTTCTTACCAAATCATAATATTCTTCAATCAATCTTTTTGTCCCTATATAACAATGTCTGTGCAAAAATTGATTGCAAATCCCTCCGATATTTCTTTTTAATCCAATCTGAACGCATTTCATCACTATCTTGGCATCATTCGTCTCTAAAGCCAGCTTCAATCTTTTTTTGTTTAAAACAAAATTAAAATAATTGATTGTATTATGGTTTGTATCAGGTTGTAATAATGGATAATATTGTGATGTATAAAAAATATATATTTTATATATTTTTAATTGGGTGGATATATATGGTTATAAAAATTAAACAAAATTTTTTTTTTTATAAACAAACATTGTTACTCTTTTATTCTCTCCTTGATCAACTTGTAATCATATAAATCAGATTCATTATAATTTCTCCATTGTTCCCTTCCTTCCAGCTCATCCAATCGGGAAGCATAGCTGTACCATTCCTCATAATCCTTGGAATTCTTCATATTCTTCTTCATCTGTTTGATCTCTATCGATTTAGATCGATCCAGGATAGATTTGATGAAATTGGAGGTAATCTTCAGAAGATAGAGGAAGAGAACGATGGGCATGAATAAAATCAACACTATGAATTCCAATATGGTGATGATTAACACCACGATGTGACCATTTTGATACCATTCACTGAGTGTATAAGAAAAGCTAATCATTTAAATTTAAATTTTTTTTTTTTTTTTCATTGTTAGAAATTAATTTATAATTTTTAAGTTTATTCAAGATACAAAAAAGCCAAAAAAAAAAAAAAAAAGATATTATGATTCTCTGAAAGGAAGTAAATCCCAAACATTTATTCTAAAAACAACAGAATTTCTTTCCTATAAAAATTCCAATATTTTTAATTTGTGAAAGAGGAAGTTTTTAAAGACAAAGTTCCTTTCATTATCATTTAATTTTGGAATTTCCATGCAAAGGAAGACCAACAACAGACTTGATGCCACTGTAAATAAACCATTGACTAGCAGCCAAAGAACCGATCATGAAAGTACGAGGATAGATTCCTTTCCAAAACCCGGAAAAACCTATTTCTCTGAAAATCTGACGTGTTTTATCCCAAGTAGATCCTTCTGTTTGGATTGCATTAATTTTACTAACCAAGATGTCAGCAGGGTGAGAAGCAACAGCACAAAAAACACCTGATATAAGTGAATTTGATTTAAAAGTTAATTAAAGATTTTAAAGAAAAAAAATGAATTTTAAAGTTTTTTTTTTACCTGAAAGATAACCCGAAGCAATCACAACACCCATTTGTTCGGCAAAAGAAAGTTCTGATTTTGGTTTATTCAACCAGGAATAAAAATACTCGCTTATTCTCTCAAAAGCCATAAATTTGATGACAGTATAAGGAATTTGTCTTCCCCTTTAAATGAAAAGATTGAAAAAAAATTGTTTGAAAGTTTTTATTTTAAATTTTTACCACAAAGGTCCAATTCCTGAAAAAAGATTTGCAAAACCCTCCTGTTTGATGAATTTAGGGAAACCATCTATCATTCCAACTGCAAATTTCGGATTCAATTGTATCCTCACCTTTATAGCTTCATAAGGACATAGAAAGATATCTATTTTTCAAAAACGAAATGATGGAAAGTTTAAAATGAAAATTGGGAACAAAAAAATTTAAGGATATTTAATTTAAAAATTAAAAATATCCGCAAAATGTATTTCCAACCTCCTATGAATTCTGCCGAAAGAGCTGATGATAAATATACAAGATCCCTGTATTTGATAGAATTATCTTCTCCTACACTCTTCCCAATTAAATTCTTCAGATATTCATAAATGCCAAATTTACATGCCCCTTGGATCGAGTATCCCAATATTGTGGGTGCCCATCCTTTCATCAAACCAGGAAATCCTTTTCTATGTCCCAATGATCTCATCATTTTATTTCCTGAAAGGATATCTTTGAATCCTTGTACCGTTGTGGGAAATAAAACAGAATTTGCTTGCATATTGCATTTTACAACATCAATGGGGGTAAGAATCAAATCTTTATGAAAGAAAAAAAACATAAAATAAATTTATCAACACAGTAATTAGAATATTATATTTACGCGTTAATCCACAACAAAATGCACCACCTATTTCATTTTTTATTTTAAAATAATCAAAGGTAAAGAAAAATTTTGGAACAAATTAATAAATATGGAAAAAACAAATATTTCTTTTTTATTTTTTTATAACGGTGGATTTTGAAAATTTTTACTTAATGCACATACTCCAAAATATTTTTTTGAATTCAACTCTATCTCACCAAAGATTCCTTCATTTTCCTTCTTCCTCTTTCTTTTCCTATTTAATTAAAATTTTATTGACAAATAAGATTGAAAAGGTAAAAAAAAATAGAAAGAAATTCACATCTATTCAAGCTATCACAAGTTTTAATTTTTTTTTAATTTATTTTTTGCTATTAAAAATATAAAAATCCAGAATATTACTTTATTAAAACCAAAATACCCTTTTTTAGATCTTTAAAGTAAATGAATATGTAATCAATAGTTTTAAAAATTTCTCTTTTTTGAGGATAAAAAAAAATTTTAATTTAATTGAAATTTCTTTGAAATTAAATTTTTAAAAAAAAAAGAATTTAATAATTAATTAATCTATGAATTTAAATTTGAACATTTTTTGATTTTATTATACAATATTTTCTTTTAAAAAAAATTTTCAGTTAGTATATACAAGTTGTTGATAATGGCAAAGATATTGGATGATCTTCATGTTGACACCCTTGACAAGAACAAGCGAAGGCAAAGAAGAGTGAACCAGTCTGAATTTTGAAATCAAAAGAAGAGTGAAAACTTGAGCACGTAACAACTCATCACAACTCCAAAACGGATGGTATCTAGAAAAATAATGAAAAAATAAAACAGAGAAAATAAAAAGAATCAAAGAATAAAATCAATCAAAAAATCTGAAAAAAATATTAAAAATTTTGAAGAAAAATTTTAAATGAAAATAAAAAAAGATTGAAAAAATAAAGTTAACAAAATGAATAACCATTAATAAATTGATAAAAAAAGAATTACAATTAAAAATAAATTAATAAACTAAAATTGATGAAAAATTATAATAACAAGTGAAAGAAAAAAATCTTGCTGAATTGTTACTTTGTTTGCCAAGAAACTTTGTAAATAGAAAAAAAGTTTTTGAGTTCATTGGAATGTTTCTTCTCAAATTCAGTCCCTTTACTGTAAATAAAGCTTTTGTAATGATAATACGCGGAGATTTCGAGATCCATACAGTTTTGTTCGTTGAAGTTGTAGATTTGGGCGAGTTGGGAGGTGCAGTGCAGGTCTTTTAATTTCTTGGCTTTTTCGTAATAGGAAATTGCTTTCATCACGTCTTTTTTGACGATGATTCCTTCCAAATAAAAAGAACCAAGAGACTAAAAAAACAACAAAAATTAAACAAAAATGTCAAAAATTAATCAAAAGTTTACATAATATTGAAAATAATAAAATTTTCAAAAAATTTATCAATTAAAAATGAATGAAAAAAAAATTTATCAATTAAATATGAATGAAAAAAAAAAATAAAATAAAAAGAGATTTACTTTCATTGCTGAAACACTCCCCAAAGTTGTAGATCTCTCCCAATATCCCAATGATTTTTCGGGGTTTTTAGGAACACCGTTTCCCCTAATATATATTCTCGCGAGATTGTTTAAACTAAAAAAAATGATGAATATTTTTTAAGAAGAAAATGATAATTAGAATATCAATCAAGATCGTGATCGAAAGATAGTAAAAAAACTTACGCACAAGCATCCCCTTTTTCACCAGCCCTCTCATAAAGTTCAATCGCCTTGTTTACATCCTTGGTAGTGCCTTCTCCTCTAGCATAAATCAAACCAAGATTTGTCATTGCATAACTTTTTTAAAAAGTATGAAAATATTTAATTAATAAAAATTAGTAATTGCCCAATGTTAAAACACAAAAAATGTTCATTATATGTCTTTTTTTTTTTTTACACGTGATTTAGATCGACTGCTTTCTTGTAATATCCGATAGCCCGTGGAATATCCCTATCAACACCTTGTCCTATAAAATTAAAAAAAAAAAAGAATGAGTGTTTAAAAGATTATTAATCAATAAAAAAAAAGGTAAAAAAAAAAAAATTTTTTTGAAAATAAAATGCCTTTGTAATAAATTAAAGCGAGATTGTAAATAGATTTTGCAAGACCCATCTCTTCTGCTTTTTCATAAATCTGAATGGCCTTGACCATATCTTTCTCCACATAGTAACCCTTGGTATGGATGTAGGCGAGCTTGTGGTAAGCAGGTGCGAAACCATGCTTCCCTGCTTTTTCTAGCAAATGGAACGCCTTATGTTTGAGATCTTTGTGCTTTTTAAGGTAGATCAAGGCCAGTTTGTAGATTGCTTTGCAGTTGTCTTTTTTGGAAGCCATTACAAAATACATCTTTGATTTTTTGATATATTCCTTGCTTTTTTCTTGATCTTTCACTGTAATAAAGGAATGATAGTAGATCTTACCTATCATCAGATAGATGTTCCCTACCAACTCCTTCCTCTCCTCCCTCTTTTCGTTTGCTTGGAGATATCGGTTGAATCTAAGTAATGCCCTCTGATGATCCTTTTTTGTTTTATCCCAGCCATAATAATGCACCAATCCCTTCAAAATATGTATCAAATACAATCCCATTTTATTATCCTCTTCTCTATTTGAAGATGAATTCATCTTCTCACAATCATCCTCTTCTTTCGTAGTTATTTCTTCAATTTTTATTTCTCTCTTATTATGATCCTCTTTCAATTTTTGTAATAGATCCATACAGATGTTTTTCGCCCTTTTTTCATCTTTTTCAACCTTTATTTCGAATAAATAATTGAAGCAAGTTAATAATTGTCCTTCGACATCATCTTCTGACATTATATTGTTATCATTGCCTCTTTTTTGATTATCATTTCTCTTTATTTCTTTTTTGTTATGCTTTTCTTCTGATTCGTTCACTTTCATTTTATTTATTTAAAATAAAAAAGAGTTTTTCTTTTGTCAAATCAATTGAAAGAATCTATTCGCAGGATATGATATACAAAGATACAATAATGAACCTAATATATTCATAAAATTTAAATAAAACGAGATTCATAATTGAATAATAAAACCCATTCACCAAAGAAAGAATGTATTTCATTTTAGAAATTCTGGAAGGATATATCTTTGGAATATTATAAAACCTCTTGTGATATATTTGGCATTCCAAGTTAACTGAACAAATTTATTTTAAAGGAGCATAATTGGAGCCAAAATTACAAAAAATAAAATTTATATCTTGATGAAAAGATCAAAAATCTAAAGAATTTTCTTCATTTTTCAAACAAATTTATATTTTACTTTTCTCATTTTTTCTTCGTAGATTATCCTATTCTGTGTTGGATTTCTCAAAAATATTTTATATTCAATTAATCCTTTTTGATATGATATGATTCCAACTATGATCATCTCCATTTGCTATGCCAAAAACAATTTTTTTTTTTTTTATTTCAATCCTACTAATTAGTATTGCAAAGTTTTTTTATTTTATAAATTATTTATTTAATAAAATAAAAAAAAAAGAAAAATATATTTATTTGGGGTAACACAATTCTTTATTTTTACAAATTATCAACATCAATACCATTCCTAAATATTCCAATATGTTAAAGAAGTATCATTCTCAAATAAAAATGAATATTAAAAATCTATCTTTGAAACAGATGAACAAAATATATCTCATTTTATTTCAAAATTTATCTTATAATAAAATCTAAATTCTAAATAAATTATATAAAAGAATGAGTACCGCAAACGTATCTAGTGGATTAATTTGGAATTTGGTCAGAAATTTTAACTCTAAACAAGTAACCAGACACAATGGATTTAAAAATACCACTTTCTCCAAAGAAAAAGGAAATCTTTTGAATTTGAATTCCCCAAAATTCTCTGCATTATCTAATCCTGTTTCTTTTCATATTAAACAAACTAAAACTGGATTTGAATTATCTAAGAGAAGAAGAAGATTTGCAAACAGACCAGTAAAATCTCTCCAAAAATCTGTTCAAAATAGAGCAAATAGAAAACAAAAAATTGCAAGTACTTTGGCTGGATTGACCACCACTAGATCTACCTTGAAAGTTGCAGCACAACGTCGTTGGGAAAGAGTATATAGAAACAACAGAAGAAATACCAGAAGAAATGCTCTCATTCAAAAATCCAAGAAAGGAGAAAAGAAATCAACTGAAACTAAAAACATTAATGATGTCAACTAATCGAATTTTTAAATATATTGAACAATAGCCCAATAAATTAAATTTATTAATCAAAATTCTATTGTATATTGAAAAATTTATCAAATCAAAAACAACCAAAAAAGAATAGAGTTTTTCTTTTCTTTTAATTTCCAAATTGATTTGTTTTCATTTGTTCCCATAGCTTTCTGATCGCTTCATCAGAACATGTTATTCCTTTTGGACATACTTGTTTTTTGAATTCTTGATAACTTCCATTTCCTCCTCCCATCATGTAATTATTCCAAATATAATTAAGAATCACGAATATTACTAAAATCAATACAGATCTCACAAAGATGTAAAGATATGTTCTTTCTGCTCTAAATTGTATTTCAAAAAAAGAAGAAAAATATTTTCTTGTTTAAACCTTCTATCACTTCTTTCTTTAAATTTTGACCTGTATTTTTGGATGTATTTTCTATTTTGCTTTTAATATCTTTCAAAGCATCTTTTTCTTCCTTATTGTCGTTTTCTTCTTGTATATTTCTCTTTCTCATTTTTTTTGTTTTTTTTTTTTGAAAAGCAAAATATAAAACAAAGGGTATCAAGGTAAAATGTTTTTAATTAATTTTGATGAATTCGAGAGTGAATTTGTTCAATTTTTTTGGCCAAATTGATATCAAGCATTGAAATTCCATTGCAAGTGTGAGTAGCCAATGTGATCTCCACTTTATTATAAACATTGAACCACTCAGGATGATGATCCATCTACAAAGAATATCAAAAAGGGTTAAATAATATGGTATAGTATATTAATGTGATGCGAATGTTTTTTGTGAGAAATATATTTTGAAGAGATATTTTTAAAGGTCAAATATTTTTATCTTTTGGTATTCTTTACCTCCTCTGCTGCTTCTCCTATTTTATTCATGAATTCAAAGAATGCAACTTTGAAATCTTTGAGCTTAAAGGTTTTCTTGATGGCTTCTCTGTTCTCGACCAAAGACCAACCATCCAAAATATTTAATTGTTCCTTTATCTCCTCAGAGCTTAATTTTCTTCTTATATCTAACATATTTGTAGTTGAATAAAGATTCGTTGAATTTTGTTGTAGTGTTAGTTCTAGATTGAATTCTTCCAAAAATGCTAAATGAGATAAATAAGCACTAAGAATTATGATAGTTACTAGTAGAAGATACTTGGGGCGAATCAGCTTCTCCTTTTTTTTTTATTTTTATCACTGAATTAAAATTTTCGCCTCCAAAATTAAAATATTTTGGAGATGTGGGATGGTATGCTGTGATATTGGGAAAAATTTTCTTACCAAAATTGAATTTTGATAATTTCTTTTGAACTGAAGATTTTGTGAATAATTTCATTTTTTTTTTTATTTTAAAGGTTTTTAAAAACAAGATTCACTCAAACAGAAAATCACACCAAATAAATAGATAATCAACTTTCAATTATTAAAGTTTCAATAACTCAGTTTGACCAGAGAAATTTAATTTTTTTAATAAAAATTGAACAAAAAAACTATTCTTTTCGAATGTAATTTAAGTTTTTACAAAAAAATAATAAGAAGCCGCCTTAAACGGGATAGATCAAACAAAAAAAAAATTAAGAAAAACACATTTTTCTTTTTATGTAAACAAAATTTTTTTTATTAGTATAGGTAATCGTCGAAGTAAGACAGTTCCACCGAATTTTTTCCATAAAGATCCTTCTCGTAAAGAAGCAACTGCTTAATGAATCCTTGGTTTGGAGCTTTTAATAAAAGAAAAAAATTTAAAAAAGTGGAAAACAATTAAAAAAAATGTTTAGAATAAAAATTAATTTAAAAAATAAAAAAATAAAAAAACAATTTTTAATTTAATAAAATAATTTCATTTTTTTTTTCTTGTTTTACAGACAAATGGTCTTGATTTTCTTGTGTATTCGAAAGCCTGTTTAAGGTTCATTTCCTCATGTTTCATCAAGTATGCCAATCTAAGAAGTTTTGGAAATTTTTTTTTTTAAAAAATGAAAAAAAAAAGACAAATAAAGGAATATTCGTTTATTTTACACCTAAAAAAAATAAATAAAAAAAATTAATCAAAAATAAATAAGTCTGACTTTATTTTTATTTTATTTTTGCAAAAAAATTTTTACCAAAGTGGTTGATCTTGAAATTCCTGCAACACTGAAAATTTTTTATTTTTTAAATTAATTTTTTATTTTTTATTTTTTATTTTTTATTTTTTATTTTTTATTTTTTATTTTTTAAATTTATTTTTTATTTTTTATTTATTTTTTACCAATGAACCAAACATTTTTTGCCCTCCGATTTGCATTGTCGTATGAAATTGTTGGAGCTCTCAAAGTGGTCTTTGATGTTAACAGTGGAGAAGTCGTAGATGTTTATTGTCAAATATTTTTTTTTGTTTTCAAAGTAATTAGATCCTTTTTTGTTGTTAAAAAAATTAAAAAAAATTAAAAAAAATTAAAAAATTATAAATTAAAAAAATTAAAAATTATAAATTATAAATTAAAAAAATTAAAAAAATTAAAAAAAATTAAAAAAAATTAAAAAAAAATTAAAATTAAAAAATTAAAAAATTAAAAAATTAGAAAAATTAATTTGATATTTAATTGAATGATTTTTTAAATTTACCAGAATTGGATACATTTACAATGTGGTCTATTCCGAAATGATCCAGCATATCTCCGTTTTTGGCAGATTCCATATTTCCTTTTAAAAAATTTTCGATAAGAAAAAATAATAAAATTAAATTAAATTAAAATGAAATGAAAAAAATAAAATTTAAATAAAGAAAAATTGATAAATTTGATGAATTTGATGAATAAAATAAATATATAATACAAAATAAAAAAAAAGATATAATGAAGTAAAATTAAATAAAATAAAATTAAAAATCAGGTGAAAATTAAATTTGAAATAAATAAAATTAATAAAATAAGAAATTGATAAAAATAAAATAAAAAAAATATAAACTAAAATATAAATAAAAATAAAATAAAAATAAAATAAAAACAATGTAAAAACAATGTAAAAACAATGTAAAATAAGAAATTGATAAAAATAAAATAAATTTAAATTAAATTAACTAAAATATAATAAAAATTAAATTAAATTAAATTAACTAAAATAAAATTTAAATAAAATTTAAATAAAATTAAAATAAAATATAATTTTTTTTTTTACCCAAATACAAAAAATCATGAACAATGGAATTAGCCAACAAAGTTTTTAAAAGAGGTTTGGTATCTTCATTGTAATTGGTCTTCTCTGAACAAATCAAAGAAAACTGCTTCTGGAAATCTTCGAAAGGGTGGTCCAACACGTTCATAGAACATTTTTTGCGGACAGTGATGGGAGACATTTTATAAGAGAGAATGAAATGGTCCACGTTCTCTTTGTCCCTTTTGAATGCATTTTTTTTTAATTTTTTTTTTTTTTTCAATTTTTTATATTTATTTTTAATATTTGTTTAAAAAATTTTTATTTTTTAATTTTATTTCAACAGATCATTTATTTTGGATTATTTTTATTTTTTGCTTCACTTAATTTTCCTTTCATTTTTTTTAATCATTTTTTAACCTTTCATTATTTTGTTGTATTTTTATTTTCTAAATTTTATTTATGATTTAAGGTTTTAAATATTATAATTTTAATAATGATTTTTTATTAATAATTTTTATTAATGATTTTAATTTTTTTAATTTTTTCTCATGAACTTATTCTCTTCTTTTAATTTTTTTTTCTTTTAAAATTTTTAAATTACCCATATACGTTGATTATTTGGAACATTCTGGAGAACAAGTCACAAGTAGGCCTCATTTTCATCTTTCTGACGAACTTGTTGAACTTTTTGGTATCTTTCAGGTCACTGGGTGGCAAATTGAGGCTGGTAAGCACCGAGTTTTCGAGATATTTACTCTTTTTTAAAAAATGAAAAAATTTTAATGAAAATTGTGAATAAGTTACGGGCTCAATTAAAATTTAAAATAAAGTATCAAAGATTAAAACTTGATGGATTATAAAATGAAATTTTTTTTTATGAGAATTTAATCTTTTCCATTTTATTTCAAAAGATACTATATTTGATTAAGGGTATCCAAAATATCATTTGTATATCTTATTTAATATTGATCCTTTATCGATCATTTTTTACTATTTTCAGATTATTGTTTGATTTCATTATCTTTTTAAATTCTGACATCAATTTAAGATTATATCCGCCAACAAAAATTGGAATTTAAAATTTTATAAAATGGGAATGTAGATAGATGATATGTTAGTGGGAGAATTTCTTTGGGAGATTTTATAAAGTACATTTTAGTATGATTTATCTTTGATGGGTTTTATTTTTTTGTTTGATATTTCATTATGATTGGACAGTAAACTGATTTTGCATAATTGGTTGATATTAAATACCCTATCTACATGGGGAACCTTATTTTATCATTATATTAATTTTGCTTTTCAATCAAATTTGATTGTGGAGGAAGATTTTAATAATTTAAGCTTTTTTTTTTTTGTATATTGAGTATTATGTGATATACAATTCAGAATGAAGAGATATTCAATAATCAACTTATTTAACAACTCCATTCCCATAAATTTATCAAAATAATAAAAAAAAAAGAGTATTTATATTTTTTTTTTTACTCTTTCCCTCAGATCTATCGTGAAATTTGAATTGATGCAGCTATTATAAAATTCGAATGGAGTCAATAAATTGGTTTCATATTCACATACTGTATCATCCATTTTAAAAATCTCTCCAATTTTTTTTATTTTTGATAAATAGGAATTTAATTTCATAAAAAAGATAATGGTTATAATCAGACACCAATGTTGGTTGGAGAGGAAACGAATATTTTGTTAAAATAGTAAAAATTATTTAATATTTTAATTATTTGAAAGATTAATAGACAAAAAAAAGGCTTCTTGTTTATGAAAAGGATCCAAAAATATTTTTCTTCACTTTTTGTTAATGCTTGAAAATTTTCATTTTTTTTAATTCTCTTATATGGAATTTTACTTTACCAGAAATTAAGATTTCTTAAACTAAAAAACCTTATCAAAAGAGATCCATTAACTATTTTGCTCTTTCAATATTTTTCACATTTTTTAAAAACCTTATCAAAAGAAATTCATTCAAAAACCTTCAAAACTTAAAAGCGGGTTCTTTCAATATTTTGCCTTTTTTTAATGGATACAATCATTTGAAGTCAATTCAAACTCACCAATTTTTTTCTTCCTCAATCAAAAAAAGTTGTTTTCAACTTTGTTTTGAGTATGAAAAGATTTTCACAAAAAACAAAAGTTCCAAAAGTTGTGTTAATTTGAAATTATCGAGCTTTTGTCAAGGTAAAATTTAGAATCAAAAACAGTTTCAAATACATTTTGTTTTTCATTTGTTAATTAAAAAAAATATTTTGAGTTTCCAAATTAAAATAAAAAATGAAAAAGGAAAATGATTTCTTGTTTGATAATAGTGATCCAACAAATTCATTCTTCTCCACTCTTGGTTATTTGTAAAAAAAATTTTTGAATAAATAAAAAATATGAAAAAAGAAGGTGCATTGAAACCCTCGGAAGGGAGGCCAACATAATTCTTCGGAGTTTATAATAATGGAAGAGATTTAAATTGATACATTTCAACTTTAATCAAATTTTTATTTAAATTTTGGACTGATAATTAAAACACTGTCTATATCTCGCATATTTATATTGGGAATATTCATTCAAACACAATAATAACAAATATTAATTAATTTTCTTTATTTTTGATCAATTGATACAACATTTATATGAAGGTTTCTTTATGAAAAAGATGGAAGTTGGTATCATGATTCAGCAAAATTTGAAAATTCAGATTTCATTCAAGTAAAAAAGAAATATGAAAAAATTTAAAAAATAAAGAATTGAGATAAAAAATTAATAAGAATTAAAGAGTGTTCAATCTTTTGTTTTACTTTGATAATTAAATTCTTTTTTTTTAATTAGATGGGAGAATTTAATGTGGGGTTTGTTGGTCTTAAAAAAGATAGAAGAACAATTGTTGTGATCCAAACAGAAAAACCATTCACACATACTTTTGACAAAAATGTTGACAAAATATTCACAGGATCTACGATGTGTTTTATTTTGATGGAAGATTCTTCTATTTTTGCTTTTTCAAGAAAGGGTTACACCAATTTGAATAAAATGTAACAAATAAAATTAAATTTTTTGTTTATTAATTATCATTAAAAAAAAATTATTTAAAATTTTAAAAAAATTGTGTAATTTGAATAATTTAAAATATTGAACAAAATAATTTTTTTTTTAAAGATTAAAGAAATATTTCTTTCAAAAAAATTTTTACTAAAAAAAATTAAAAGATGATAACATTATTAAATGATTACATTGTTAAATTATTTCTAATTTATTAATTAAAATTTTACTTTTGATTTATTATTTTAGTTTTATTTTTTTAATTTTTACTAAAATAGACCAGAGGAGATATGTGAATTTAAAATTCCCACCAATTTCGAAAGTTTGAAAGGAGAAGACCCAAACGGAAACGTTTCATTCATTTCGGGAGGATATTACTTTGCAATGATCGTTTTGAAAAACGGAAAAGTGTTAAGAATCGGTCAAAGAAACAAAGAACCCATCTTAGAAGAAAAAAATAACTTTGCTGTTTTGGATTTACCTTTTGTGTAGAAATTTTTTTTATTTTTTTTTATTTTGCCATTTAGTTCTTTTTAAAAATTTACACTTCTATTTTTACATTTAAATAAATTTTTTTTTGAATTTTTATCTTTTAATTTTGTTTTTTATCTCATTTATTGATTTTTGAATATTTATCTTTTTTTTTTATCTAATTTATTGATTTTTAATTTTGTTTTTTATCTCATTTGTTTTTTCTTTTTCTGATCAATTTTTATTTGATAGACCAAAAATAGTTGCTTCGGGATCTGTAAAAACAATTTTTTTAAAAAAAAACAAAATTAATTAAATGATCTTTGATTTTTTTAAAATAGAACATCACCTCAATGATCTGCACTGATAACAAATTGTGGTTTTTAGGAAGTACAGTTACTTTTTCTGAATCTTTAGGTGAAGTGGAATGCTACAATCTTGGATGTACTGCAGCTGATACAATTATATCCACTAACAAAGGTAATTATTTTAATTTTTTATTTTTTATTTTTTTTATTTTTTTTTTCTTTATTTTTTTAAATTTATTGTTTTTTTTTCTTAATGTTTGCTCGTTAAATTTTTTTCTTTTTTTTTTTCTTTGTCAACAAAAGAAAGAAATTGAATAATTTTTCTTCATTTTTTAAATAGGAATACTTTACAACAGGATCCATGGAGAAAATTTTTATGACAAAGAAGGGAAAAAACACGAAACAGAAACACATGGCAATTTTATTTTAGTTTCAAAGGCATTGCCCAAAGATATCCAACATGTTTTTTGCACATACGGCACTTTTCATATTTTTTTAAAAGATGGAAAAGCGATTCATTTAAATAATTCCAAAAACCTTCAAAACTTAAAAGCGGGTTCTTTCAATTTTATCCCTTGTTTTAATGGATACAATCATTTGTGGTCAATTCAAACTCACCAATTTTTTTCTTCCTCTTTCAAAAAAGTTGTTTTCAACTTTGTTTTGAGTATGAAAAGATTTTCACAAAAAACAAAAGTTCCAAAAGTTTTATTGATTGAAATTATCAAGTTTTTGTCAAATTATTACAAATAAAAAATCAATTATTTCCAAAAAATATAAGTTTAATTTATGTTAAAATCTTGTTTGTTGAGAGATGAGAATCAGTTATTATAAAAATAATTAAACTCCAAAGAATTATTTCCATACAAGCTTTTCTCATACTCCATCAACTGTTTCAAAAACCCGTGGTTTGGATCTTTTTAAATAAAAAAGTTAATGCAACAAAAATAATAACGGAGTTAAAATTTACAAATAATAGGTCTCGATTTCTTTGTGTGCTCAAAAGCCTTTATTGATTAAGATTTTAAAATTTTTTGGAAATTAATCTTATTGTTTTTACTTGCTTCAAAGTCATTTTTTCATGTTTCATGAGAAAAGCCAATCTAATCCAAAAAAGTTTTAGAAAAATTTTTTTTATTAAAGAAGTGTTTTAACAAGGTTTCTTACATCTAAAAATTGATAATGGTTCAATTTTTGAAATAAAAATAAACACTTTTACTAAAGTGGTAGATCTTGAAATACCCGCAGCACTAAAAACAAATAATTGAAAAAAATAAAATGAAAATAAAATAAAAAAAATGTTATCAAAATTGTCATTTTTATTTACCAATGCACCAAACATTTTTTACCTTCATTTTTAACTTTAAAAATAAACTCGTTGGATTTATCAAAAAACTCGCTTATGTCCTCAGTTGCGTAATCGTCTATTTTAACTTCCAAATAATTTATTTTTTCAAATGGGCTCGCTTTATTTTAGATTAAGAGAAAATTAATTTAAATTTTTTTAAAAAAATAATTTTTTTTTTTTTACTCATATTCGAAGCATTTACGATATGATCAATCCCAAAAAACTCTAAAAACTCTTCATTATGAGAAGATTCCAAGTTTCCTTCAAAAAAAAAAAAATTTTAAAAAAAATATTGAAAGTAGGTTTAATCCTGACTTACCCAAAAATAAAAAATCGTGTATGATATGGTTGGCCAAAGAAGTATTAAAAACACTAATCACATCAGAATTATCTTCATTTTTACTTGAACAAACGATCCCGTAACTTGGAACGAAAACATCAAAGGAATCTTCCAACACGTAAAAGAAACAGGTGTTTCTTTCGTTTGGAAATTTTTTGAAATGTTCAATGAATTTTTCTGTCAAGTTTTTATCTCCGTACAAACAGAATTTCAATGTGATCATGTAATATCCTTTCTTCAGAAGATTTTGTTCGAAATTGATAATGAATTCTTTCATTTTCAAATCATCTTTCATATCTTCGGGCGGAAGATTCAGTGCCTTTGATATGCTGTTTTCAACGTATTTATCCTAAAAAGAATTTTTAAAAATAATTAACCGAAATTATAATTTTTTTTTTTTTATTTTGTAAAGGGAAACAACGTACCCTTTCTCTAAAATCAATGATATAGCTTCCACTAATACAACAATTGTAAAATTGTGCTGAATTCAAAAACTCAGTTTGATATTCACAAACAAATTCCATTTTTTCCTTTCAAATTTTTTTTTATTTTTTTTATTTTTTAATTTCGATCTATGATGATAAGGAAAAAAAAGATAGCTTTGAAAATAGGTCAAATGATAAAATTTTTTTTAAAAGTAAAAATTTTGAAAAGAATAATTTAATTTTTGAAAAGAAGCGGTTTATTTAAAGTTGTCCACATTCATTAATGTAGCAAGGAACAGAAGTAGCACCATTGGAAGATCCGTGAGACTCGAGACTCTTAACAACGTCCATTCCTTCAACGACTTCTCCGAAAACAACGTGCTTTCCGTCTAACCATTCAGTTACGATGGTGGTGATGAAGAATTGACTTCCGTTGGTGTTACTAAAGTTGATAAAAAAAGAAAGTAAAAAAAAAAAAATGTAAAGTGATTTGAGGATTAATCTTTAGTTTGTTATGATCTCTACATTATAAACTTAATTATTAAATATATGAATTAAATTATCTAGATGATTTGTGATATTCTCAATATTGAGATGAGATTATCCCCTAAAATCCAATATCATTTGATAATTAGGTTGAGAAAGATTTTTGGATCGATTCATAGTGTGGCAATTGATTTTCATACGTATATAATGAAAAACAAAATTCTTATATGAATATCAATTGGTATATTAACTTTATTAAAGTGATTATGATATTAAAGAAAAAAAATTAGATTTTTACGGTCCAGCATTAGCCATTGAAAGCAGACCAGGCTTGGTATGTTTAATTTTGAAATTTTCATCTTCGAATTTGAGTCCATAGATGGATTCGCCTCCTCTTCCATTACCATGAGTGAAATCTCCACCTTGGATCATGAATCTGGGGATGATTCTGTGGAAAGAACTTCCTTTATAATGAAGTGGCTTTCCAGATTTTCCAACTCCCTTTTCTCCAGTACAAAGAGCACGGCTATAATTTAAATATGAGAATATTGGGTTAAATATTATTTGAAGAGAGGAGATTTATATTCTTTCTTTACAAATTTTCTGCGGTTTTTGGTACAACATCAGAGAACAACTATGGAAATGACAATATTTAATTTTAATGAGATCAAGTTAAACAATATTTTTATTCTTTTCTGCATTTGATGAAAAAAAGCTTTAAATTATTTTTACTTCAAAGACAATTCTTCCTGATTGCTTATTATTGATAGAGATATCAAAAAATACTTTTGGTCTGCTCATTTTTTTTTATTTTTGCAGGATAAAATTATTATATCGTTATATGAAAGCATTGAAAAAGAAAATAGTTGTGTTGTAATAGATTAATTTTTTAATCAATCGTGAATTTTTTTTATGAGTATGATCTTTTAAAGTTGACCGCAATTTTTGATGAAACATTTGGTTTTGGTGGTTCCGTTGGAAGATCCTTGTTTTTCGAGATTCTTAACAAGATCCATACCTTCAATAACTTCTCCAAAAACAACGTGTTTTCCGTCCAACCAGTCAGTTACGATGGTGGTGATGAAGAATTGACTTCCGTTGGTGTTACTGTTAATAATAAAATATATAAATTTCTTATTCTAGAAAAATATTTTGTTGTTTTAAAAAATAAATAAGAATTTTGAGAAAATAATAATAATCTTGAGATCACAACTTTATATTTGAATATCAATTGGTATATTAACTTTATTCGGGTGATTTTTATGATTGAAAAGTAGAAAAAAAAAATTAGATTTTTACGGTCCAGCATTAGCCATAGAGAGTTGACCTGGCTTAGTATGTTTCAATTTGAAATTTTCATCTTGGAATTTTTCTCCATAGATGGATTCTCCTCCTCTTCCATTTCCAAGAGTGAAATCACCTCCTTGGATCATGAAGTCAGGGATGATTCTGTGGAAAGGACTTCCCTTAAAGTGGAGTGGCTTTCCAGATTTACCAATTCCCTTTTCTCCAGTACAAAGAGCACGGCTATAATTTAAATATGAGAATATTAGGTTAAATATTATTTGAAGAGAGGAGATTTAAATTATTTCTTTACAAGTTTTCTGCGGTTTTTGGTACAACATCAGAGAACAACTATTCAAATTAAAAATATTTAATTTTATTGGACATCAAAATATTTTTCACAAACAAAACTTACTTCGAATACAATTCTTCCTACATCATTATTTCCAACTGTGATATCAAAAAATACTTTTGGTCTGCTCTAAATTTTAAAATAGTTCAAAAAACTTTGAATTAAAAAGCAATAAAAAAAAAACAATTTACCATTTTATAAAATTTTAATTTTTTTTTTTTATTTTTTTATTATATTTTAATTTTGAGTAAGAATGAATAAAATATGAGTAATGTGAAGAAATAAAAAGGTCTAATAATTACATTTATTCAAAGTCCATGAACAAAATAATTTAAGTAATAGATAACATTAAATTGATTTTTTATTAATTTTTTTATTAATTAATATTTAAAGGATTTTTGTCAAA
>JAMYWO010000384.1:8340-33548 GCA_024220525.1 Cochliopodium minus | reverse complement strand
AAAAGAAAAGTATTGTGATTCTCTTCCAAACACCTTTCAACAACTCTTTGAAATCATTGAAAAAAAATGATTCTTCTTTCTTTAAAAAAAAACTATTTTCAAACTATTAAAAAACTATTATTAAAACTATCATTGAATGAAAAAAATTATTGTTAAAACTTATTGGAGATATAACTTCTAATTTACAATTGATATTTACATACAGTGTATGGTAATTCGCATAATTTTAAAGTGATGATATATGTCAAAAATATTTTATATAACGAAGAGTAAAATATTTTCTCTGATTATTCAAAATAGATGTTTTTTAAATTTAATTTCTTCATTAAAGGGAAAAAAAGAGTTGTTTCTTTTGTGAAATAGAGTCTAGCAACATACGTTGGAGAGGAAATTTAACAAAGAGTAAAGAACTTATTGAAGAAGCTTTGGAAGTAGGAATTTTGAAAGAGAAGAGGAATGAGAAAGTGAAGGTATGCAACTATTGTTTACCAGTTCTCATTGAGATTTATTTATTAAAAAAAAATTTTCAAAAAAATAAACTTGATATTCAATGTTGTTGCGAGTGCGGGTTAAGAGAACAACTCCAAATGGGAAACTCCTCCAAAGAATAAGAGTTTAAAAAGAAAAGAAGCTAAATCTTTGGGATTTTGGAAAATGGAGATCTAGTTTGCAGCACTTGTATTTCCAGTGAATTCTAGAATTGGAAAGGAACAATATGAATTTTTTTTTTTAATTTTTTTTCTTCTTCTTTTTTTTTTTTATATTTTTATTTTTTTTCAAGTTTTAATTTTTAATTTTGTTTTATTTATTTTTCAGAAATGCAAAAGCTAAATAAAAAAATGGAGGAGAATTGTCGAAGGCCACTTTATTGATTGCGAATATGAACGTGGACTTGAATAGGAAGTTTTGCTATGGCACTAATTCACAAATAATATTAACCATCAAAAGTGCGCAATTTTCTCCGCTGAATGATAATGACTTAAAGGATCTGTCCATTTATTTGAAAGAATTAAAAGAGAACCANTTTTAATTTTTATATGAAAAGATGATTCAATGAAGATAGTGGTGTTGGGAAGTGGAGGAGTAGGAAAATCTACAACAATTGTTCAATATGTACAAGGTGTTTTCGTTGGGATGTAGTAAGAGGAATATTTTTTTAATTTTAATTTTAATTATTTTAATTTTAATTTTAATTTTAATTATTTTAATTTTAATTTTAATTTTAATTATAATTATAATTATTTTAAAAAATACCATGTCTTGTAAGATGGAGAAGGTTTTGTCAAGACATTCATGAAAATGGTGTCTTGAGTTTCTTCAAAGGTAGTGTTTATGTCCGCATCATGTAGCAACAGAAGTCTTGGTTAAAATAATTTTTTTTAATTAATTATGAAATAGAATATAAAATATTAAAACTAAAATTAAAATAATTGAAATTAATAAATCATAAGGTGCAAATTAAATATTAATAAAATAAAAATTAACAAAAATATGAAAAAAAAAATAAAATCTAAATAAAATGAAATATAAAAAATAAAAAAGAAAATAATAAAAATAAAAATATCTTAATAAAAATTAAAATAGATTAAAATAAAATTTAAGATTAAAAAAATTGGAAAAAAAAAAAATTCACCGAATTACTTCTTTGGAAGGATTTTCTTTAAGAGCCTCTCTCTTGAGAGAAGAATGTAGACAAGGAAAATTCGAAAGAAAGCTGCTCCAAAAACAACAAAACGTCGATGGTGACGTTGTCGTTGCGGGAGATGTAAGTGTCGAGGGGCGAGAAGAGATCTCTGTTCCGAGCGTTTTGGTTGGCTTTATTTTCTATGAACATTTTCACTATATCTTTCGATACGTCAGAGTAGGACAGTAAATAATGTATTGCTGTTTCTGAGTTTTAATAAAAAATTATTTTTTATTTTTTTTATAATAATTTTATTAATTTTAATTATAATTGTAATCAATTTTTGCAAATATTTCCAGAAACTTTTTTAATAACTTTTTTTATCATCAAATACAATTTTTTTGATGTAGTTAAAGAAGGGAAGATATTGTGTAGATTTTTATTGAAGAAAAAATTGAACAATTTTTATTTTAAAAATTTTTTTTTTGTAAATTTAATTTTTTATTTTTATTTTTTATTTTGTTTATTTTTATTTTTTGTTTTTTTTATTTTTTGTTTTTTTTTCCAGATTTCTTTTCATTTACAAAATTAAAATCCAATTCGAGAAAGAAATTATCTTTCCACATTTTTTTAAAATTAATTATTACTTTAAATTTTTAATTATTATAGACTTTTTTATTTTTATTTTTTATTTGTTTGAATTCGTTTACCTTTGTTCTCACTTTCCAAATTCAACTGAGCTTTGTTTTCCACTAAAAAAGAAAGCAGTTCAAAATCAGGATTCTTTTTGGAGCATTCTTTCATCAACACACTTGTCTTCTCGTCTAAATTCTGCAGATTGATGTCTCCCTTGTATTCTATCAACAATTTTATCATTTTTTGGTCTTCGTAAACAAAAGCCCAGTCGCATGCATTCTTTTTTGTTTCTCTCAAATTGGGTTCAGCTGATCGTGAAATTTTTTTTATTATTATTTATTATTTATTATTTATTACTTATTATTTATTATTATTTATTATTATTTATTATTTACTATTATTTATTATTTATTATTATTTATTATTATTTATTTATTATTTATTATTTATTATTTATTATTTATTATTTATTATTTATTTATTATTTATTATTTATTATTTATTATTTATTTATTATTGAATTTTTTTTGGTATACCTTTGTATTTCAACATCAACTCCAACATCTCAAAGTTCTTTTCTTGTGCTACTATGGACAACGCTGTGTCTCCACAAGACAGTATAGTGTTGGTGTTTGCATTGGACTCCACAATGAACTTTAAAAAAGTAAAAACAATTTTAATGTAAATTTTTAAAAAATAAATGAAAATCAAAAGTGAATAATAATAAAATCAAAAAAAAATTAAAAAAAAAGTAAACTTCAAATTATGGAAGAGATTTAAATTGATACATTCCTACTTTAATCAAATTTTTATTTAAATTTTGAACTGATAATTAAAACACTGTCTATATCTCCCATATTTATATGGGGAATATATTCATTCAAACACAAAAAGTCAACCATTCGAATAAAATAAAAAATAATAAATAGAAAAATGAAAGTAAAAATAAAGAAATTAAAAACAAAAATATAAATAAAATAACTAAATCTAGATTTTTTACTTTTATGAGCTCATAATTTTTTTTTTGCTGTGAAAAAAGTAAAGACAAAGAAGTTTCTCCTATAACATTTTTGTGGTTTATATCCGCTTTGTTTTCTACGAGAAGTGTCACCAAATCTGACGTATGTTGATTTTCTTTATTGCACAAATGCAAAAGAGGAGAATTTCCAGATGGAGTATCTGATATGTTGACATCTACTTTGTATTCTACCAATTTTTTTATATTCTCCACATTTTCTTGGCTTTTAAAAAAAAAATAGTAAGAAAAATTTAAAAAATTTTGTAAAGAAAATTGATTAAAAAAAATTATTTTTATTGTTTGTTCGTTTTTTTTATTTTTTTAATTTATTAATTCCTTTTACTTTATCTTTTTTTAAAAAAAAAAATTACAATTCACATTCATAAGAAAAGTAAGTTCTGGTCTCTTTCTCTTTGACTTTGTACCTCGTTCCCCCAACAACATTGACATCGGAGAACTTTTGAAGAACAAAGTTGATGAGTTTGTCACTCTTATTTTTGAAGCAAAGCTGGAAAATCCTGTTGAAATCTCTTTTGTGGATAACGCTCGGCAATATCCTCTTCACCTCATTTATGTTCTCGTGCTTTATTGCTTTGTCCAGATCGAGTTTTAGTTTCACTCTTTTTTCTTTAATGAATTTCGTGAATTCTTCTAATGAAATCGAGTTATTGGAGTCTCTGTCGCAATCCTTTCGAAAGGTAACAAAATAAAATAGATTTTGTTTTCAGCAAAAAAATTTTTTTCGAGATACTTTGCAAATTGAAAATTATAATTCCATTTATTTCAATTCAATATAAAATTTTTTTTTTATTTTGAAGGATTGATATAATCAATCAAAATGAATAATATCATTACCTGATATAGATCCTCAAAAAAATCCAAATACTCAGTATTGTTTTCTATACTATTATAATCCAAATGATGAGATTTAATTTCGTATTCGTAGATCTCTGAGGCTATTTTGCAGAAATCTTCCTTTTTCAATACTCCTGATTTATCTATTATTTCAAGAGATATGCAAACTTATCTTCCAAATGTTTATATTCTTTTAAATTATACCCGTATCATATCTGCTGAATAATTTGACCAAAGATTCATCTGTGGGATTATCAAAGAATGATTTGTTTCCCATTGATTAAAGTGCTGTTGTTTAAAATGACAAAGATTTTTTTTTTTTGATTATTTTCAATAAATGATCATTTATTGGAAATTTGTGCACAATACTATAGACAAAGGATGTAGATAATTCAATAAATATTTTGACTTGTTAATTTATTCAAATAACACTGAAATTTAAAACTGAGAATTTAAAAACAATAAAAATTATTTTTATTTAAAACTTGTTTGATAACCATTGACTATCATCTATATGAGATTACAATGACAATATTCATTTTTATAATGTATTTTTTACTCACAACAAAATAAAAAAAGTGTATAAAGATTTATTTAAAGATAATTTAGGTAATAAATTAAAGAAGATCAATACTCATTAAAATGATAAATTCAATGTTGCCTTATTTCCTCTATAATTACTTGAAAAATGAAAAAAAAAAAAAAAAATAAATCAAAAAAAACCAACATCCCAATGGAGAAAATGAGCGTAAATATGCTGTACTACATCTCCTTGTTCTTGCCTGTAAGATCCATCTATCATTTCGGGATCTGCTGCAAGAAAAACAGCAAGATATTGAACAACGAGAAGCTATGGAAGGATATAGCGTTGAGAGACAATGGAGATGATCTGTTATTGGACGATGAGATCTCTGATTGGAAAGAATTCATCAAAGAGGGAAATTTTAAATGGGATTCAGAATTCGCTTTAAATAGTCCATTGAAAGTAATTATAAAACTAAAAATATAATCTCAACAAAGATAATTAAGATTTATATTTTGCCAACAATGAAATAAGCCGAATTTTTTTTTTATTTTTCATTTTCACGCAGATCAATTTTAATAACAAAAAAGTAAGCTTCAGGGATAAAAGCACCCTTGAAAAATACTTTTATGCTAAAGTGGGGATCACATCGATCATATCTAGAAATGTTTTCAAACCAAACAAACAATACACAATGAGAGTAGAAAGCTATGGAGAGTTTCCACATGCATGTTTTGGTAAAATTAAAAAGTTCTTTAAAACTCTTTAATAAAATTAAAATAATTTCTCTGAAAAAAAGCAATTAAATTAAAATATATTTTATTAAGGTTTGGTATCAACAAATTTTAATGAAAATGAAAAATATGTATGCAGTGGAAAGAATGGAATAGGTCTAAAAAAAGCTTTTAAATTAAAAAAAAAAATTAAAGAAAAATTTATGAAAAGGTTTTTCTTGCTCCTATGTTGCATACTCACCTCTTCTAAATAAATACACACAAGGTATTCCGAACTTTGCAAAGAAAAGAGTGGTATTAGTACATCACATCGACCTAGTTAACAACATGTGGACAGCCTACAACGAAGAGAACGAAGAAAACAAAAACACAATCAGTCTCGACAAAATCGATTCTAAAAACGGACTTAAATTTGGTGCCACGATTTATTACATCACTGATTTTGTACGTGTCCTTGATTTGAGACATGGCATACACAAGTATTCCAAACCCAAAAAATCTTTCTTTGGAGGCTCAAAGAAGAAAGATGATCTCCATATTCCTAGTAAGTCCATGGACAAAAATCTAGTACAGTGTATCTTGAATTAAGCAATAATTTAATTTAAAATGTAAATAAATGTTAATTTTAAAAAGTTTTTCAAAAAAGAATTTTTTTAACCAAAGTTGGTCATGAAGAAGTTTTTTAATTAATTTACATTTAAAAAAAAAATTAAGAAAGAAAAAATCATTATTAGTTTTGTTTGTGTAGACTCTACAAATATCTTGTTGACTTGGTTCTTTCGAGCTCTATTATGTCTTGGTTCTTTCTCAAAGAATCATCAAATTTCTTGTTCTTGTACCAGTAGACTACGGAAGCGACCAAAATGATAAGAATAGTGGATCCAACTGAGCCAATTACAATTCCAATTATTGCTCCGTTAGACAGCCCTTTTAAAATTAATTTAAAAAATCATCAAAAAAAAAAAATAAGAAAAATTTTAAGAATAGAAATGAAAATTAAATTAATTTTATTGCTATACAATAAAAAAAATATTTAAAAATAAAATTATTAAACTTACCTTTGCAGCCTAAAGATGACTTAAGAGATACTGACAATGTGTTTTGTTGGTTGTTCATAGAAGAACTGTAATTATCGCACTGATTGTTTTTATAAGTGGGTTTCACGGTGAATTGAGAATTTTGAGTGGTTACTACTCGGGTAGATCTCAAAGATTGGATGTTCTTTGTACATTTATAGTTCATGAGGACATATGAAGTGACCCCACTTTTAGTTGGTCTTTTACTGATAACCAATGTAATTGTTCCATTCAAAGTAATACACCCAGATATATTAAAAGCACCTAAAAAATATTTTTAAATCAAAACAATAAAGGATATATTAGTTAAATAAATTCTAAAATTTACCGCTAGAGTTCAAGTAGTTGAGGTCAATGGTAATATCAGAAGTAGAAGCTTGGTTAAAGTCTCCTAGGATGGAAATACTGCTCCCGTTCATGGTGAGAGACTGGGTGACGGTCATACTTGAAGAAACAATGAAGGTAGTTTGGTTGAGCATGGTGGGCTGGGTAACAAGCATAGTGGCGCCTGAATCTATAGGTGTGAAAACATATCCCCATTTGCTGACTGTGTTTTCTGAGCAACTTACATTAAAATTGCTTGTGTCAATCACCATTGCTTAAAAATAAAATTAAAAGAAAAGTAAAGTTGTAATAATTATAAAAAGAAAAATATTATTAAATAATAATAGTTACAATTTAAACCACAACGTTGGCAGTCAGTGACATTATAAAGGCAGCCAAAAAAGGGAGTAGAGGTGGGGCTGTTGGACAATGTAGGATTCACAATAGGGATAGTTGCCTCTATAGTTACTGGAGGTATCGTAATAGGTAATGATGGGTCAATGGTAATAGGTGTTATTGAGACAGGAGGTAAGGTAACAAGCAATGAAGGATCGATAGTTAGAGGTGGAATAGTAATGGGAGGAATTGTTATAGGCAATGAAGGATCTATTGTAACAGGTGAAATAGTAACAGGTAACGAAGGGTCTAAAGTTACAGGTGAAATAGTAATGGGAGGTATCGTAATAGGTAATGATGGGTCAATTGTAATAGGTGTTATTGAGACAGGAGGTAATGTAACAGGTAATGAAGGATCGATAGTTACAGGTGAAATAGTAATGGGAGGTAAGGTGACAGGAGGTAAGGTTACAGAAAATGAAGGATCTATAGTTACAGGTGAAATAGTAATGGGAGATATGGTAATAGGCAAAGAAGGATCTATTGTAACAGGTGAAATAGTAACAGGTAATGAAGGGTCTAAAGTTACAGGTGAAATAGTAATGGGAGGTGTCGTTATTGATGGGTCTACTGTCACAGATATTGAAATTGATGCACTTAACGTAGTTGGCAATGTAACTGATGCATCTATTATTTTTAGTCTTTCTTGAAATTTTGGGTGTTTCCTGTTTCTTGTTTGTTTAATTTTTGGGTGTTTCCTGAATGAATTTTGTAATCGATTAAAAATAAATAAATTAAATTTAAATGTGATATACTTACCCAATGATGGCTTCTCTATTGCTTTTTGAGAAATGATATTTGATAGATTTTCCTCCTTTTAAAAATAAAATTAAAAATTCAGAGAATATTTTATTATTCTTTGCCCACAAAATTTTTACCTTTTTCAAATAATTTTTTGGATGAGATCGCTTTACAATTGTCAAAAGTGCTGTTTTTTGAAAAACTATTTTAATTTTGGGAATTATTAAAATTAAAATTAATATTTATTTTAACTCTTTAGGCTTACCCAACAAGAGATCCAACATTTGAACTTTTTGGTACATTCACCTGAATAAAAAATAATAAATAATTTTTTAATTTTTATTTTCCTTTCTTAATTAATTAATCACCAAAGTATCTTGAATTTTGATGTTTTCGAATGTGCTATTCGATGTATATCCAACTAATGAACCAATATATTTCAATCCATTTCCCTGTGAATTGTTATAATCTTAAGATTATTGAGGAAATGAAAATAAAAAAAATAAATTTAAAATAAAATAAATTTAAAATATTATTTTTACTATTTGCATTGATACTAGTATTATTTATAGTTATGTTGGTGAATAAACAATTGTCACATCTTCCAAATAATGTGCCTATGTAACTATTATTTCCTCCAAAGACATTAATGTCTTTCAAATGCACATTTGTAATTCGGGAGTTAAATCCACATTCATAGATGCCCAAATAATATGAATCTTTTTTTAAAATCAAATTTTTAATTGCATGACCATTTCCTTCAAGAGATCCTTTTTGTAAGAAATAGGATTAATGAATCGGGTAATAAAAAAGAAAATTCTTTTTACCTTTAAAAACTCTATTTGGATGCTCTACATTCACTTTGGCTTGATATGATTTACAATCTAAATCTCCCGTCAAATATCCATGGGTGTGGTCATCATTTAATCCTAAAGAAAATAGTTCTGAACATGTTGTGATCTTGATTCTTTGTGAAAATGTAAATGATATGATTGTGAAAACAAAGAGCAAAAATACTCTGATTAATTTCATTTTTTTTTTTTTTTTTAATTAAATAATCTCTACAAAATCAACAACCATTTTATTTCAATCAAGTGTAATGTGCAAATCATTTCCATCTGAACAAAAAGATTTACAAATTGTTGTAATTATTGTGAGGAAAAATTTTAATTAAATAATAAAAATCATTTTATTTGGATCTTTCTTTTCTTTTTATGTCCGTGTCCAATAATTTGGGATTTCGAGTTAAACTTGATCTTTTATAATTTATAATTAGCATATATTAAGCAATGATAATTATAAACTTTGAAAAGATCTTTCAAAGATCGTGGAGATGAAGAAAATTTTGTATAAAGTATTTTTATCATAATTTAATTTTTGTGGTCTTGATGTGATCTTTTTTCATTTTAAAATTAAAAATTTAGAATATAAAATAAATTATAAAAAAAAAAAACTAAATAATGTCTAATTTAATTGAAGATTCATTAAGAGATCCAAGCAACGAAGAGAAAATCAAAGCAGTATTCAATCACTACGATATTGATCACTCTAACAGTCTTACCAGGGATGAATTTGTAAATTATTTATATTAATTTTTTTTGCTTTTGTTTTTTATTATTATTTGATCAAATAATAGGTAAAATTCACAACTGATTTGGTTGAAGTAAAGAAGAAAGAAGATCCACAATTTTTGGAAAAACTCAACGTTCAAGAAGGACAACTCGAAGATTTCGTTGACAAATTGATCTTTTCTTTGGACAAAAACTTTGATGGAAAAATCTCATTCAATGAATTCAAAGTTTTCTTGCCAAAATTGAAATATAAAAATTAAATATATTTCTCAAAATAAAAATAACGGCTTAATAAAACTCTTTTTCATTAAATTCCATGTATATATTTGAGATGATTGCCATAATTTGAATAGTATATTGAGCATGACTCAACAATGGACCTTTTCTTCCCGATATCTTATCAAACTTAAAAATATAATAATTTAATTTCAAACAAACAAAGAAAAAAAAAAATGAATAATAAAGTTATAACCAATGATGAACAATACATAAAAGGAATAAAGATATACAATGTGGGTATCAAAGAAGATCCAATACCTGGCGAAAAGAGAGGTATATTAACTGAATATTTCAAAATAAATTTATCACAATTCTAGGAAAGGGAATCCAACATCTCAATTCATCTTATTGGATAACCGATTTGGGAGTTTTCATAGGCAAAAATATAGAGACCTTACAAAGTATGTTAAAAATTTCAAAGGAAACAGAGGATGATTATCAATTTTTGCTGAATCAATGCAATTTTTACTTCAATAGAGCGGAGCTGGGGGGATTAAAGAGCCAAGAATCTAAAGATTTTTTTTTATTGGCTTCATGGTTATGCATGGCTGCTGCTGAAGTGGATGGTGAGATATTTAATGAATACATTGATATTATATCTTACAACAATCCTTTCACATGAAGAATTTGGTAAAATTTTGAATATAAATTGAATATAATTTTGGACTTCTTAATACTTTTCATTTATTAACTAATTGGAAGGATACTCCAAATATTCCAAAGAGGAAAGATTGAAATCAAAACAGAGTTTTTATGAGAAGATATTCTCCGAAAAACCATATAAAGGATTGAATAACGAACAAAACAATAAATATCCTATCTCTGATTGCAGAATAGACTTGATCCCTTCCATCGCTCTCGAAAGGTATACAAAATTTTTTAACAATGATAGAATTTGGATCAATATATCAAATTTAACAAATCTATCTGAATATATTACATATATTCTAAAAGGAAATAAAAATACAATAATAATCTAATCCTTAGATTGGGAATTCATAATGAGTTGTGCGCAATAAAATGGAATGATCCTACTGTTTGGAAGCGCGAGGGTTTCATCCTCAGCAAGAGAATTGATAGTGTAAAGAGGCATTTGGATTCTTGCCACATCAGAGATCGTTCTGAAGATCATATAGGTTTGAAAATCATCCTAATTTTAATATAATAATTTACTCTTTTAGCTCATTTGACTTGGGGATTCATGGCCGTGTACCATGTTAATGAGGTATTCCCTCATATGAATGATCTTGTCGATTATGAACAGCTCAAACGAAATAATACATTGCTTGTTGAAAAGAAATGATATATTGTAAATGTGTTTCTATTTGGGATCATATATTAAAAAATATAATATAATGCATAAAATTCTTAAATTTTTGATAAAAATCTTTGATTGCTTGAGGGATTTTTAAATTCATATGAAGAATTTATAGCGATTCATACAAATTTCTTAATTCAATTCAGTGTTCACATCTTGATTATTCTTTATTTCGAAAAAGAATTAAAATTCCTTTTTTTGCACTTTATATTCAATTTAATAAAAATAAAAAAAAAATTTCATAATGGATATTGCCTCAACTATTTTTACAATTTGCGAAAAAGTCTACAGATTAGGTGAATTGATTAACCAAATTTTGGATGATGTCAAAGAGCAGAAGGAACATTTGGAAGAATTCAAAAGCCAATTGGTCATCTTTGAAACTCATTTGAGCGAATTGCAAGAAGTGATTGATAAATATGAGAAGAGACAAGGAGGGGTATAATAAAATAAAATAAAAAAAATATAATTTTCAAATTTTATACTGACATGCATATAAATATATCTCCTTCTAGTCTGAAATTATGAAAAAAACAGAGAAGAACAAGAAAACTCCAAAGGAATATGTACTATGGATCAAATGGATTGATGAAAAGACCAATGTGATAACCAAATGGATGAATGAGACCGGCCAATATAAATCTGGAAATGATGGGTGAGCATCAAAAAAAATAAGTCTCCAAATTTTATATTTTTTTTGGCTAATATTAATTTTTTTTGATTAGATTTTTCACCAGATTGAAAACAGCTGTAAAGAGTATCAAAATTTCAAAGGAATTCCTCAACGATATGAAATCATTCGCAGAAGAATTGAAGCAAAAGAATGATGAATTCAAGACAAAGGTATTGATAGTCCAAACCCAATTGTTGGAAGAGATCACTGAAACTTTGCAAAATGTATGGAAGGCACAAAGCGATGATAACATCTTGAAGGAGACGCATGAATCTACCACTTGGTTTTGGATCACCAATTTCAAGGGATCACCCACTAGCGTCAACAGAAAGGAATTCATAGAATAGTAATCCTTTTTTATGAATATATCATCTTATTATCAATAATGTTCATATAAAAAGCCCACAATATTATCCAAATGAAATTTCATTTTAAGGATCTCTTCATTAATTTTATAAATTTGATTAATAAAATTTTTATAGCCTTGGTTACACCATCATCACTTTCAAGTTCGACAACAACGACGACAAAAAGGAAGATGCAATGACACTCGCAGAGAAGATCACTGACTTGATCGATAAGGACAAAAACACTGACATCTCAAAGGGTGAGTTGAGAGAGAGCATTCACAAGATGACTGGAGACAAACGCACCCCTTTTGAAGAGTATTTAGGTTCCATGTTGATCAAGGTCAACTAAAAATCTCCCTACTAGTTTTTCTTTCTTCTTTTTGATTTGATTTAAAACTTCTTTTTTAAATTTTGAATTTCAATATGATTCATTAAACTTAATTTTAAATCATTTTTATTTTGTTTTTAAAGTTTATTTTTCTTATTTCGAGGAAACAATTAACTCAAAAAAAAGACATTGTAATAATTTTGATTCAATATCAACTTTGTTTGAAAATCATCTAGAAACAAAAAATGCCGGAAGTGAATGGAGATGTAGAGCAAAGGCAATGCGTCGGGTGTTGAGTAGTTTGAAATGTTAAAGAAAACCAAATTTTTTGTCACAAAAAAACCAAGTCCCAAATTTTATGAAGAAATTTTGACTCAGGTGATTAAAAAAAGATTGGGATAATTATAATTCATTGGGATGTTTATTTTCCATTTTTTTATTATGATAAAATTCTTAGTTTTCCTGCAGATATGCTGGTAAAAAAAGATAAAGTTTTTTAAATTCAAATTAATAACAGTTAAAAAAAACGTAATTTACATAGTTTGGAATAAATCAATTTTTTTTGATGTATACTTTGCCATCACAAAAGATCTTGATATTATTTTCGAGGGAGATCTCCTTGAAGATTGAAATGACTCTCTCGTAATTATCCCTTTGATTATCATCCCAATTCACTTCATAATTGAAATACAATTGGATTTTATTGTTGAGATCCACCTTATATTTTCCCCTCATCTCATTTGTTATTATATTCTCTTTCTCTTTGCATATCCTCATCCATTTGACATCATCCGAGAGGAATTCCATCTTCTCTTTGATAGTACATCTTTCAGATTTCTCCTCTCTAAGGAATGTACCTTCAAATATACTTTTCATTATTATTTATGAAAAGGGTTGATATCTCCTTAAACAAAATATAAGCTTCAATTTTTTAATTTGAAATATCCAAATAAAAAAAATTGCTTGAATGTTCAAATTCTCTCAACATAAAAAATATAAATTCATCATATCATCCTTCAAACCCAAATGTGCTTACATCAGATATGCATCATATTGCACTATACTATCAAAACATCTCAATCAAAAGAATGATATAATCGAAATCAAGGTGGAAAGAGCACAAAATATAAAAATCCATTCATGGATAGAGTAAATAAAAGAAATTAAAATAATACTTTAATCCATTGGATGCCAGTTATCAATATAATATGAATTCTTCAAATTTTTTTCAAAAAGTTTTGCTATATACATCAAACTCAAAAATGGACTACACCAGAGAATGACATCAGTGAAACTGAATGACAAAGACCCACTATGGGGCGAGACTTTTTTGTTTTCTTGGAATCCTAGCTTCAGGCTTGAGATTGAAGTTAAAAATTGATACTTAATTTTTGATTTTTTATTCATTTTCTTCTTAATATTTTTGATTACATAAATTCTTTATTTTTTAATTTAATTTTTTAATTTAATATTTTAATTTCAATAAAAAAAAGATTTGGAACAGAAGTTTCACCAACGATTATTTAATCGGAGCAATAGAACCAATCAAGTACGAAGATATCGAAGAAACTGACAAGAAAGAATCCAACAAAAGAACCCTCTACTTTGTCTCCGAAGAGTTGGAAGGAGCTAAAGTCACAATCTCTTATGCATTCAAAAAGCAGGAGCAGATAGAAACGACAGTTGATGTGTCTAAACTTCCTCCTCCTAATCGTAATTTTTTAAAAAAATTATTTAAAGTTTTATCATTGAAAAAAAATGAATTTAAAAAATTTCCAATAAAATAAATAATTTTTAATTGAAATATATTTTTTTTTAAAAAAATTTACTTATTTATATTTCTTATTTTTTTTTTTAAATAATTATTAATTTTTAATTAAAAAGTTTAATTTTGTTTTTCTTAAGCAATGGATGAAGAGGAGCTCAAAGAACACAATCAAGGCACTTCTGCATGGATCAAAACAAGCGAGAAGTGGACCAAACCCAATCGCTTGTTCAGAATTTTGTCTTTGGACGGAGGAGGAGTGAGGGGTATCTTCTCTTGTGTTTTGTTGAGGCGTATCGTCGAAAAATATCCTCATTTTATGAATGATGTAGATATGATAGCAGGTTCTTCTACTGGTAAAAAAAAAAAAATTATTATTTATTTATAAAATTTTGAACTGATAATTTAAAAATTTTTTATTTTATTTATTTTCTATTTTGTAATTCATTTTTTTTTCCATTTGAATATTCCCATATTTTTTTAAAAAATAAATAAAATAAAAATGTCAAAAATTATTATTCAAACAAAAAATTTTTAATGAAATATTTGGAAAAAAAAAAAAAATCTAAAGGTTTACTATATTTTTTTTTAATTCAAGGTGGGTTGATTAGTTTGTTGTTGGCTTTGGGGTATTTATTTTTGTCCTTCTTTTCTTTTTTATTTTAAGACATGCTTAGACATACTCCTTCAGAATGTGCTGCCTTGTACAAACATGGAGCTCCTCACATTTTCAAAAAAACAATGAGGATCTACAACCCTTTCGTTTCTAGATTTGATGATGCTCCAAAGAAGAAAAGTAATTTTTTATTTTTAAGAATTTTTTTGAATTTTTATTTTTTTATTTTTTTTTAAATTTTATATTTTTATTTTTTTATTGTTATTTTATTTTTTGATTATTTTTTATTTTTGTTAACAGTCTTCAAGGAGTATTTGAAGGACTTCACTTTTGAGGACTTGAACAAATTTGTTGTTGTGACAGCGCTAAAATTGGATCAACCAATGGAAGAAATGAGCAAAGACACATTTTATCCCAGATTCGTTCACCGTAAAATAAACATTTTTTAAATTATTTTTTTAATCATTTTTTTATTTTTTTTATTTTTTATTTTTTAATATTTTTAGGTTGGTAAAAAGAAGAAAAAAATTTTTATATTAATAGTTTTTCTTGTACAATTTAGGAGACCAGCTCTTTTCAGCAATGTTCCTTTGTGTGAGACTAACTAAAATAAAAAATTTTTATTTTATTTATTTTAATTTTTATTTTTTATTTCAAAAAAGCTGCTCCTACATATTTTGACCCTTATCAAGGTTATGTGGGTAACAAATTGTTTAATTTCTGATTTTAATTTCCAATTTTTAATATACAATTTTTGTAGACGGGGGAGTATTTGCAAATGTAAATTAGTTTTGAATAATTTTTTTTTTTTGTTAATTAATTTGTAAAGAACCCTTCATTGTGCGCAATTTCCAAAGTAAGAGCCCATTTTTCTCAAATTCACAATAGGGACGTTTGTGTTCTTTCTAGTAACGTTTTTTTTGCTTTGATTAAAATTGAATGTTTGGAACATTATTTTTTTTTTAATAAAGTTGGTTGTGGGGATTACGGATATCATATTTCAGAAGATATGAAGATGAGATATGGGCTGTTTGATTGGTGTATTTTATTTTTAAAATTAATTAATTAAAAAAAAAATAAAACAAACTTTTTTGGCTAGTCCCAAGACACATGATAAATTTGTTGATGGATTCTTCATCTTTATCACTCGATACAAATCTTGCAATGATGATCCAAAAAAGATACTTCCGACTCAACCAAGCCTTCACCGAGCAGATCCCACTCGACAACCCTGACAATATCAACAATCTGATTAACAAAGCCGAACGCATTAATCTCGATAGTTGCTACGATTGGATAGAAAATGTGTTTGGATCAAAGAAATAAGAAAAGAAATAAAAAATTGAACTTTTCTTAGCCAAAATTTTTTTTTATTCATTTTTAATTCAAAGAGATTTTGTTCAAATCTATCTCAATTTGTTCATCATCATCGATGTTGGTGTGAAACTTTGCCCAAATAGGTCTGTGATCTGAGGTAACAAATAAAAGGATTAAAAAATTAATTAAATTGATTAAAAATTAATTACCAGAAATTTGTTGGATAGCCTCCTTTCTTCCTTTCTCAGAGTCCTCAAACATTTCTTTGTCGAACAAAATGACACCACTGTCATTGGCGAACTCTGATCCAAGGGTATATTTTTTGCTGATCCAAATGTTGTCATATCTTTTTTGAGGAAAAAATAATAAAAATTTCTCATAATAACGTCATAATTTTTACAGTGAAGTGTCTCCTACTAGTGTCTTTGCAGGAGAGTTGATGAGAGGAGACCACTCTTTGATTTCCCAGGCGTATTGATCTTCTGGTGGCATGTTGAAATCTCCCGCTTTAAAAAACAAATTTGGTTTGATTATAAAATTAATAATTAAAGAATCTCACTTAATATGATGTCCTACAAAAAAAAAGTATTTTATTTAAAAAGCGAAATTTAAAATGTTTGAAAATTTAATTTTATTTTAAAAAAATCGAAAAATATAAAATTAGAATATATCACCTTTTCATTTTGAGCTCTAATTTGAATTTGGTCCAACAAGTCGTCCAAATGAGTTGTCTCGTTACGTCTCTCCTTGATGGAGTCACCCCAAACAATATGGACAGTGGCGAGCAAGAAATCGAACTTGTCGGCTCTGAAGAAGGAGACGAAGGGAGGTCTCACGAATACTCCCTTGGCCTCTATTAACGCTGGGTTTCCGATTGGTTGGATTCTGTCTTTTCTGAACACAAATGCGTACCTCTCTTTGTGTGATTCAGTCCCTGATAAATTTGAATAATCATAAACAATTTTTCTTCATTGAAATTTATATAACAAGCAAAATTTAAATAATTTAAAATAAAAATTTTTAAAATATTCTCGTAAATTCAAAAATTCAAATAATTTTTTCTTCATTCTTACCTACTTGGTCCGAAATCAAACAGTCCCAATCGTCACCCAATTTCTTTGTCATAAGTTGAATAACTTCAACATGTCTAACAATGGTAAAAAGTTTATTAGCGGAAAAATTAATTTCACTTCTTAATATTTTTATTTACCTCACTTCTTGGATTGTCACGATATCAAAATGAAGAATGATTGACACTATCTTATCAAGATGTTCCTCTTTTTTGTTATTGGAGATATTTCTGATGTTCCAACTCGCAATGATTATCTCATTGTTCTTCTTTCTATTCTCCAATTCCTCTTTGGGATCCTTCACATTATCTCTGCCTATTTGTGTTGTAATATCAGGGAGATATCCTTCAATCAAAGGTGCGATTTTTTCCAGTAATTTGGGACCATATCCATTGATAGTCTTCAAATGAGATAATGATTTGATTGGTCTTTTAAAAATATTATAATTAAGAATTATATTATAATTAAGAATATAAGAGAAAGAGATAAGGAATTCATTAATTTATACAATCATATTTATTTTTTGAAACTATTTACCTATTTTCGATCAATCTGTTCGATAATACCTCACCTATTAAATTTTTTCAACAGGAAAATTAAAATTTAAATTTGAATTTCAATTTTAACAATATATCTTACCAATGTTTGGGAGTTTCTCAAGTTCTTCTTTGGTGCATGTGTTGATATTCAATTTTACAATAGGAGTATTTTCCATTTCAATTGATTTTTTTTTTATTTTTCTCACATAAAAAATTTAAATGTCACTTAAAATGGTATTCAATGAGATTTAAACTATATTCAAACTTTCTTGACAACAAAAAACATTGGATCCTTATCTCGTCAATTTTACTCTGACAAGTCATTAAATTTTTTTTAACATAATGCACCTTTTTTGTTTAATCATTTTACTTTTTTATAATGATTTATTAAAACATAATGCACTTTTTTTGTTTGGCTTCATCTTTTCTTTCTTCAAACAGATCACTAGATCCAAGATTGGCAAGAGGATCTTTCTTGTTATAATTTTTGAGGAATTCGAGCTCTGATTCATACCAATGGTGATGTTTGATAACATTCTCAGGTTTTAAACTGAGATGTTTATAAAAATTAAATAAAAATTAAAATATAATTTAAAATATGAAGAAATTGTACAAGTCCCAAATGAGAATATTTCCATCTTCTCCACATGTCAATAAGCAATGACCATGAATTATAACCTTGTTGATAAAGCTTGAATGTCCTCCAGTATCAATTGATTTACCAATTCTCCTTTTCCTGTCTCTACTCACTTTTTATTAAAACAAAATAAACAAATTGAAATAATTTTTACATTGCAATAATATTTCCATAGTGTGTTCCAATGCAAATAATATCAGAATCGAAAGCTAGGCATTTTAACTTTTTTATTTATTAATTTGAATATTATTAATTCAAAAAAGCATTTACTTGATCAGTTCCCAATTTAATTTTAATGCAATCCTTAATTTCTATTCTTTCATTATTAATTATGTCAACTTCTGTGACATCACCATGAAGAACGGAAACAAAACTTGCTCCTTGTCTAAAAAGAAATTTAAAAAAATGTCAAGAAAATTTTTTTTAAAAAATAAACAATTTTTTTTTTTGGTTCGATATTGAGACCTCAAGGCAATAAAAGGGAGGAATTTTTAATAATGTAAAATTTTTTTTTTGAAATTACCCAAATTTAGATCCTTCAGTATTTTTTGAGATGTCAGTAAGCTCGTATTCGATGGTTTTAATATGGCAAGCTTCAACAAGACTGAAAACTTTCACATCAACAATACTCTCCGACTTTTTTTGAGAGTATAGATTCTCCTTCCCGTCAATCCAGATAAACGACCCCATGGTTGAATCTTCAATGTTAAAACTTGTGGGTTTTGCGTTTTTTACCTCCAAGTTTATTATTTCCATTTCAATTGCATTTTTCCGTAATATCTTGAAGGGAGTAATAATTCAATTAAAGTTTTAGAATGATATAATTTAATAAAGTATTTAAAATTGAAGAAGATTTAAATATTTCAATAAAAAAATTTTGAACCAATTAAATTACCAAACATTCGTTCCAAAGCCAAAAGTTGATAATATTTTGATATTCCTCCACAAAAGTAATTGATTTGTTATCTATTCTATATCTCATTATACTGTTGGATTTCAAAAAGAGATCATTTTTTCTAACCTCCATTTTCTCGCAATAAAAGAGTTTTGAGATATTTTTTTTCATTAACATCTCTCCCGTTTCTATGTCGAATATTTGGATGGTATTATGGGACAGACTTATTATTCTTTTTTGGTCCGCACAAAAACATTTGACAGCGTTATTTCCTGTTCTGTTAATAAAAAGTGATTAAAGGATTTTTATGATATTATCAATTTATGATTATATAATTAAAAATATTTTCTTTTAAGTAAGATATGTTATTCTTGTGCATAATGAGCATCCACAAATTTTTTTTTGTAATATTATTTGATTTCAATCATACAGTATACTTAAAATGATCTGATATAAACAGGACTCAAAAATTAGATGCTAAGAAATTTCAAATAATTCAAGATTCTTGCATCATAATCTAAAATTTTGTATATCATATTTGTAAAATTTGTTGATTGATATTTGTATAATATCGAAAATTTTTTTGAGATCCTTTGTATATGTTAATTAATATTAATTCCAATATCGATCATTTTTACTAACAAATTGATTGTTGATGCTTTTCTTACTTTATTCTGCTCACAGTACAGATTCCCTCCAACAAATTATATCTGCATTTGTATCTCTTTAAGAAAAATTGTTTCCAATCCTCTATATATTCCACACTGGAGGTATAATGCAAGTTATATAAGGACTTCCAAATTCTATTATTGTTGATAGAGTTTAACCACAACTATAATAGGTTAATTTAATGAAAATTTTTTCTTGTTATTATTACTTTGGATGTTTGGGTACATTGCAATATACTCTTCACATCTAATCTTTTGAAGATTAGAAATATAATATTGGATGGCAAGTTGTTAAGGCTTATCATTTTTTTTTAATTTTTTTTCCATTTATTTCTGTCAAAGCTTTTGAGGCAAAAGATGAATATAATTAATGTTTGAGGCTGGTCATTTTTATAAATTTTGTTTCCGTTTTAATTTTTCTCAAATTAGCTTGTGGTTATGATGCCAGCACATTTCTTTGAATATTTTCTTCACACTATGTTTTCTCGATCTCCGTCTCCTTGAAAACTTTTTTCTTGGCGTTGTTTTGGACAAATTCAGTATTCTACAAACCATCCTTTCTAATAAAGCACTCATTTTATATTATATACTCTTCTATAATCAATTTGTAAAAAAAAAAAAAAAATCAAAGTTTGATAGGTAAAAATCCTGATCATACATAAGAATAAGAATATCATCATGTATATTAAGGCATCTTTTCAATATCAAATTTTTTTTTATAAACTTTATCGAGCAAACAGTAAAAACCAAGAATCGCATCGAAATTAAAACAAAAAAATAAAATTTTTTCTTTCTAATTAAGATATGTTTTCCCGGGCATAATGAGTACCCACACTAAAATTTTTTGTAAAATCATTTGAATGCAATATATAGATAAAATGATTCATTGATTTTAAGCATTATACTTAAAATGATCTGATATAAACAGAACTCAAAAATTTGATGCTAAGAAATTTCGAATAATNATTGACCAACTCAACACCATCAGTAACAACTTTACAACAAAAATAAAAAAATAAAAATAAAAAAAAATAAAAAAATATGAAAATAAAAAAAAATAAAAAATAAAATAAAAATTTGTAAAAATTTAGGACATTGAAGGAGATAAACATTTTTCTTTAGATGGGAGAAACAAATTAGAAAATTTGCTTTTGAAAAGATTCAAGTTTTCTGTCATAGGTTAAAAAATAATCAAAAAATAATCAAAAACCAAACAATACATTTTTATAACAGTTTCTGGTCACAATCATCGTCTTTGTTTTGCAAATACTACAACACCAAAGGCTAATTTCAGAATGTATAGACTTTCCCTCCCTACCTTGTCCTCTCGTACTAAGTACGGAAGTGGCTTCGTATATTGGGAACTCGAGAATTTCGGGACTAGAGTTGGTCCCATTTTGACGGAATTTGAGCCAAATGGAGAAGAAGAAAAATAAAATAAAAAATGAAATTTATTCAAAATAAAAAATAAAAAAAATAAAAAATTTCTTAATTTAAATTTTTAATACAAAAAATCTTTTTTTAAAAAATCTTCTCCTCTGTTCGTTTAGTTTGGGAAAAGAAGGAATGGAACATGATTTTCTTTGACGAATTTGTCACAATCCACACCTTGAAAAAACACATTTCTTTTGAGAATTTCCAAAGCGCTCTCATTTTTTTCTCTTTTCGAGTAGGGATCAATTCCGAGGTTCAAATAATACTTGACCAATCCAATATCCTCACTATATCTACAAACGTAGTGTAAAAGAAAAATGGAAAAGGGAACGAATTTGTGAATGTAGTCCTTTGGAAAATTTTCTATGATCAGTTTGAACTTATCATATACTATTCTGTCGAATTTTGTGTTTCTGTTTACGATGAAAAGAAACGGGTAGGTCACTTGTTGTTTAAACTCTATGTCGTTGAGGGCTCCATTTTCGATTAGGGTTTTGGTGATGGAGATGTTGCAATTATTTTTGAGTGAAAGCTCCAAAAAGGTTCTTCCCTGTTAAAAAATAAAATAACAAATATAATAATAAAATTAAAAAATTATATTAAAATAAAAAAGTAAAATATTGACATATTTTTACGTTTTTTGGGTTAATTGTATTAATCGGAACACCATGCGAAAAAAACAGGTTTAAAATGGATGGAGATATCAATCTTACTTTTGTGTCTTTTAAGAGATTTTAAAAAATAATATTAAATTGATTTTTTTAAATAAAAAGCTACCAAACAAGCTGTGTAATGGAACTAACCTGTTTTCGTCTACGAACATGGGATCAGCTTTGTATTCGAGTAATAGTTTGATTTTTTCGGGGGAGAAGTGGGGAGGAGACAAAAACAAACGAAGAGGAGGAAAAAATTTGTTGTCTGATAGAACATGTGGATTTCCCTTGTTGTCTATGATTGTCTTCAAAACTTTATTAATAAAATAATTAATTTGAAAATATTGATTTTAATAATGAAAAAAATTTTTTATTGTTAATTTTTATTCATTATCATTATTATATTTTTGTTATTTAATTTTTTATTTTTTTAAATTTTCCATTAAAATTTTTCCATTAAAAAAAATAAAAAAGAATAAAGTTTACTAAAAATTATTTATAATTTTATTTTATATTTTTTATTTTTATTTTTCAAACTAACTTTTTTAATTTAAAACTTTTTTATTTNTTTCGGAAAAGTTTCCGTACGCGTTTTCTTCATAATCTGTATTTTCCACTTGAACATTTTTGTGTTCTAATATGTTGAAGTTTCAATCCCTTCACTTTCTTCACTTGTTAATCCTATTTGAATTTTTCGATTTGTGGGAGATCTTCCACCTGAAAAACTTTCAATTTAGTCAGCCTCTCTTTTAGTGGATTCAATTGTGATATATTTCTAAAAGCAATAAAAATAAAATTTAAGGTTTTCCTCAAGGAAAGTTATACAGCTGTAAATTAAATTTATCTATAAGTGTTGTGGATTCATTCATAATCTGATCAGATTTAAAAATAATTTATAAAAATAAAATTAGATATGGTTGTATTGGCTTCAGATATTCATTTCACAAAGGAAAATAAGGAGGGTGTCAAAAAATTGTTGGAAGAATGTGCCAAGGACAAGGATAAATTGGTCATTTTGGGTGGCGATCTCACCATCTCTGGAAATGAGGAATCCTACAAACTGGCCAATCAATTCATCAAGCAATTATTGGAATTGGGGCTCTGTGTCATCTTGACTCCTGGGTAAAAAAAATGAAATTCAAATTTAGGCCTAAATCATGAATCGATATATTCTTCAAGATTATTTCATCCCAATTCAAAACAAACACAATATATTCTTGATACAATTGAATCGAAATTTAAAAAAAAATATTGTCCAATCATAAGATATGTCAAGGGCACCCAAAAAAAAAAATTTTTTTTTGAAAATCATCATGTATATTAATGTGAAATCAATTAATTATACTATAATCACCATGATTTTTGAAAACATTCGAAAAAATACTCTTGAAATGATCATATTAAATTTAATATTTTTGAATAACACAAACTGACAATCAAAATTAAATTTTATTTTTTAAATTTAATTTTTTTGAAAGATTATTTTCATAATTTTTTTTTTTTTTCATTCAATAAAAAGAAATCATGACATGGGAGGATCGATAAAGGGAGAAATACTGGGCAAAAACGTAGACGCAAGAATGAGGTTCAAAAAACTTATCGAACCCATCTTCCAGCAGAAGGAGGTTCTCCACCACAACACCTATGACTCCATCTTCAAGTTTGGAGACAATCATTTGTTCGTTTGTTTGCGTTCTTCTCACAAGGGCTTCCTATTGGGAATGACTCGTTCCACTCAAGGTTTTTTTTTTTTAAAAAAAAAAAATTTATTTTATTATTTATATTTTATTATTTATTATTAATATTATCTATTTTATTATTTATTATTTACTTTTTACTTTTTATTTTTTATTTTTTATTTTTTATTTTTTATTTTTTTATTTTTTATTTTTTATTTTTTATTTTTTATTTTTTANTTTCGGAAAAGTTTCCGTACGCGTTTTCTTCATAATCTGTATTTTCCACTTGAACATTTTTGTGTTCTAATATGTTGTCGAACTTTAATTTTTGAAGTTTCAATTCCTTCACTTTCTTCACTTGAGATGCGTCGTCGATGGAAAGTTTGTCCAACTTTCTCGCCAAATCAATGATTGAGGGATCTGACGAACAAGAAAACTTCTCCAATTTTTCGAATTGTGGGAGATCTTCCACCTGAAAAACTTTCAATTTAGTCAGCCTCTCTTTTAGTGGATTCAATTGTGATATGTTCCGGTATATCATTGATTCTAATCTGCAATTCAAATCTGTCAAACTGGTGAGTTTTTCAAGATATTTCAATCCATCTTCGGTCACTATCGGAGATTGACAGATCTACTTTAAAATTATTTTCAAAAAAAAAAAAAACAAAAAAGATACCCAAAGTGTTCTTTAAATTCAATGATTTTATTTGAGGAGCAATTTTTGAATAGCTGGATGATTGATAAAGATTGAGATATAAATTATTTATAAATTATTTAAAGCTAAAAAAAAAACAGATTATTCTTTTACCATAGCTCATATAGGAATCTATCATCCACATTTGTTTTGGATAAATTGAGATTTTCCAAATTCTTTGGTAATCCTCTCTTCCAATCAATACAGTCAGCATCCATTTCTATAAAATTGGTAATTTCGATCGTTTTGAGGCTATCCATTTCGAAGATCTTTCTTATCATTTCTTTATTCAAGTGACCTACCAATCTCATTCCTGATTTTTTGTCATTGAACTTGAAAATATCAAAGAGAGGATAAATTCCCCTTTCTTTTGCTGAATATTTCTCATAATTTTTGATTGAGATGGTTCTGAGATTGCTATTTTTGAATTTCTCGATCATAGAAACTGTTAATTTTTCTTCTTCCAACATCTTATCGAAAAAAAATAATTGATAGACAAATGTTTGATTTTTAATTTTATTTACCTTTCTGAATATTAAATCATCTTCAGTACAAGGGGAATCTTTTTTCATTTTTTTTAATAATGTTTAATAATTTTTTTGAATTCAAATATTAGATTTGAATTAGATATTGTGTTTTTTTTTTTTTTTGAGTCAAGGATAATAATCTTTCTTATCCTATCCTGGTTCAGTGTGTACTTTTTGCATCAGTAATTGATGGCTACTGCTTTAGCACAAGAGGCGATGACACGATGTCTTATTATTTTTGCAGCTTCCTTTCCTGAAATATTCAGGA
>JAMYWO010000383.1:0-33629 GCA_024220525.1 Cochliopodium minus | reverse complement strand
GCAACAATACAAACTATAATAATAATTATAATATAATTTATCTTAGATAATTAGTATACTAATTTTGGGGAGGCCTGTATAATTTTTTTTTTTATATTTTATGCTGATATATAAAAAAAAAAAATTTGGTAAAGTCAATCTGGAACAATAATCAAGTTTCTGAATTTCAAGCAAAAATATATTAAACTAAAATTTATCCGGCTATAAAATAAACAAAATTCGAAAGATGGAAGATGGAAAAGGAAATATGCTGATAGGAGATGATTATATTGATCTAGGAAAGTCCACAGTAAAAGGAAGCCCTAAAAAATACACAATCGTCCAAAAAAAATCCAAACAAGAGAAAGTAGAGATGGAATGCGTACAGGTGGACATGGAGTGTAAGGAGGAGCGAAGCAGATTGTTCCAACAGATCGAGGAGAATCCAAAGATGAAAGTGAAGGGGACTGTTTGGGGGAAAATAAAATCTTCATTCAATGAAAAGGGGAAAAAGAAAGAAGAATATAATAATAATAATAAATTCATTAATAATATTAATAATTTGTTATGCACTAATATAAATATTAATATCAATAATAAAAAGGATGACAAGATTAATTTCTACAGAGGAATCAACAATACTTTTGTATTCATGCAATTCAAGAATGCATCGATGATGGAGATACTGGGGCAAAAGACCATGAATGCTGTACTAAACAATCTAAAGAGCTACGGGTTTGGGGTGTGCACATACATCCTTTTTATGAATGGAGGTAACAAATTGAATGCAACAAAAAGCAAAGAATACACCTTTTATCAGATGGACATCAAGAATGATGGATCTGTTGAGGGAGATATCAATCTATCATCAGAATTCAATTCGGATGATTATTTGTTGACAAGCAAACCAGATATCCCCGATATCGAGAATCTGTTGAAAAAAAAGAGTGGGAAGAAACGATCCTCTATGAACATTCCTCTTTTGCCCATCAAATCTAACAAAAGAAAGCAGGATTCCATTAATCCCAACAATGATTTAAACACAACAGATTCAGATGATGATCCTTCTTCTTTTTTTAAGCCTATCTGCAAAGGGTTCCCTTATCAGAAACAACTCACTGCTCCTGTAACAATACAAGAAACACCAAGATTCGATCCAACTCCATACAATTGTTTTGCACCTTTTCATGAGAACTCAAATTATTTCTCTTACAATAATAACTATTTGCATAACGAGGACACAACCTATTTTCACAACAACTACATTACAAACAAACACTTCTACCCAAACTTTTTCGACGATAATCAACATTATGAATTTAATTATTGATTCTTATGTATTTTTAAAAACTTTTCTTGAAATTAAATATAAAAGTTTAATGAGAAAAAAGAAACTTTTTTTTTAGAAATATAAAATAAATTGAATAAGAAAAATAGAAGAAAATTCTCAAAAGGTGAAAGTGTTAGTCTGCAAATTTTGTTGGAGAATGTCCCTGTATCTCTCAGCAAGCAAATCAGACAAATACTTGAAAAACTTGCAAGCCAAAAGAGAACTTCTATTCAACAGAATCAAAAGTCTATCTTTGTGAAGGGAAACTATCTCAGACTCTTCGGAGGTGCTGACGATGGCGGTAGTGGTGTTGTCCTCGAAAAAACTCATTTCTCCAAAGAAATTTCCTTCCTTCAAAGTAGCAACTTGTATTTCTGAATCTTTTTCCGGAATGGTAACTTTGCAACTGCAAAAAAAAAGTTAAATTGAGTTAAATTTTTAAATCAATTTTAAACTTTTCAATAAAAATGATAATAAAAAAAAATTTTTATCATTTTTTTAAACTTTTCAATAAAAATTATTTTAAAAAAAAGAAATTTTAAATTATTTTTTTTTTGAAAGAAGAATTTACCTTCCTTTCACGATGTAAAAAATTTGATCAACATAGACTCCAATATTCAAAACTTTGTGACCTGCAGGGTATATTTTACGAGTGGAACCCATCAACAAAATTCCCCAATCTTTGAAAAAATAATTAATTAAAATTGAAAATGTTTAAAAAAATCAATATTTTAAAAAATGATAATTTAAAATAAAAAATGGACCTTCGTCTGTCAGTTCAAATTTGTCGTGGAAAGAACTCCCTATGGAGCCAGTGCTCATGCGTACTTTGATTTCCACTTTCTTCTTTTGGGCGAAACTAACAATTAGTTTCGAGATCGGTTCTGGATTAGCGAATTCTACAAAAATAAATAAAAATAAATAAAAATAAATAAAAATAAATAAAAATAAATAAAAATAAATAAAAATAAATAAAAATAAATAAATAAAAATCAAGAAATGAAATAATTGAATTAATTTTACTGTAAAAGAAAAATTTTTGGGAAGAAGTGTTGATCAAAATCGATTTTTTGTTCTCCAAATCCGTCTTTACACTTTTAATCTTGTTCATAGGAATTTTTTGTTTAGATTCTTTTCCGAAATAAGTACCCTTTTTTAAAAAAAAATAAATTTTTTTTGATTTTATGATTAAAAATAAAAATAAATTGTTTTTTAAATTTTTTTTTTTACAGAGAAGCAAACGAAATTAGAACTGACATACAAAGTACCAAAAACTTTCAACATTTTCTTGTGTTTGCAAGTAGTGCTCCTGTTAACAAAAGACATAAAATCAGGTAATTATAAAAATTTTAAAAGTGAAGGAAACAAAAATGAAAAATAAAATTAAATGAACATTTTTGAAATATTAAAAACAAAGATAATAAATAAAAATAAATATTTTTTTCATAAAAAAAATAAAAAAATAAAAATAAAAATAAAAAAAAAAAAAAAAATAAAAATTGAAAGTAAAAAAATATATAAAAATAAAAATAAAAAATAAAAATAAAAAAAAAAATTAAAAATTAAAAATGAAATAAAAATATAAAAATAAAAATAAAGTAAAATAAATTAGTATGAAAATTGATAAAAATAAATAAAATAAAATAAATAAAATTAAATTATTTTTTTTACATTAATAAAGACTCGGTGTTGGAAACCAAACAAGTTGATGAATTTTGGGTGTTCTCCTCCTCTTGTGACTTAGTTTCGGGGCCCAAAATGTCGCTTGTTTCGAGAGTCTGTCTGATGTCAATGTCATTGAGGAGGGGGTTAACTGATATTTTGACAAAACTTTTCGAGAGTTTTCTTATTGTTGGTACCAACATCAAACCTTCAATAAAATAAAAAAATAAAAAATAAAAAAAATAAAAAAAATAAAAAAAATTAAAAAAATAAAAATAAAAACAGAAAACGAGTAAAAATTAATAAACAAGAATAAATTAATAATAATATTTGGTTAAAAAGTATAAATAAAATATTAATGAAATTTTTAAAAAATTAAAAAATAATAAAAAAAAGTTGTTAAAAATTTAAAAATATTAAAAAAGAAATAAAAAGAAATAAAAGTAAAAAAATGATAATAAAATAAAAAATAGAAAAAGATACAAAAATGCAAAAATAAAAAAACAATAAAATAAAAGATAATTACAAAAATGAAATAAAATAAAAACAAAAATAAATATGTAAAAATAAAATTTAAAATATAAAAATAGGAAAATAGATAAAAGAGAGATTTACAAATGTTCTGGTAAAACTTCTTTCCAATGAGGGAATGTGTCTCGAAATAGGGATGCAAAGTGGAAAGGTCCAAACGGGTGACGATGGTTCCCGGATCATTAGAAAGAAACATGCTCTGGGAAGAGGAAGAGTTGAGGCCGTAGTGGGTGCCAAAGGTGTTTTTCTCCATCAGGCGGATCATTTTGCCTCCCACCGTCTCTTTCACTCTCCCATTTTGGATTCTGATGAAGGCCTTGTTTTCGTCGGACGCTTTCGCTATAGTTTCGTTGTTTCCGTACTCTTTTTCTTTTCCCAACAACATGAGGTATTCCCTTTAATTTATTAATATTAATTTTTACATTTTTTAATTTATAATTTTCAATTTTTTTTTTATAACAATTTTTATTTAACATATTTTTTTTTTTTACATATTAAAAGAGGTAGAAAAATTATTAAAAAAAAAAAAAAAATATTTAAATCCCTTTAAATACATTCAAAAGCTATGCAAAAAAAAAAAAGAAGAAATTTAAAAAAAAAAATTGAAAAAAATTAAATTAAAAAAAATTTTAAAAAATTAAAAAATTAATTTAAAAACTTAAAAAATTAGGAATTAAAATAAAAAAATTCAAACTAAATATTATTCTAATAGATTTTTTTACCATTCTTTGGTGGTAAGAGACTCGATCCAGTCCAACTTTTTATTGTTTTCTTGCTGAGGCCCACTCCTAGGAGTGGTGTTGCCAGAATCAGATTTCTTAAAGAAAATGGGGTCGGTGGACAAACCGAAGCCGCTGTCCCTGGACTTTTGCTCCACCCTCGTGGTTTTTTTTTCTGCTTTCTCACTGATTTTTTCATTCAATTTCTTGGCAATTTCTCCCAACAAGGTTTTTCTTGTTCTCACCAATTTACGATAAAAATCTGGTGCATACATACTTTTTCAAATAAAAAATTTTGAAATGAAAAAAAATTTAACAAAAAAATAATTTTATTTCGAAAAATAGTTATAAAAAATTGAAAAAAAAAAAAGAAAAGAAAAGAAAAACTGCAAAAAAGAAATTTTTTTTTTTTACCTTGCTCTTTCGCTGTTGATCACTTTTTGAAAAAAAAAAACGAAATTCAGAAAAATTTTCTTTGTTTTTTTTTTGAAAAAAATATTACACTTTGTGAGGAGAAACTTTGTGAATTTGGGACTATTTTTTTTTGAAATCGATTTTAATAAAGTAAATTTTAATTTAATCTAATTTTTTTTATGATCATAAAAAAAATTTTTAATGTGTTAATACCCTTCTTTGAATACAGGAGGCACAGGCAACTTTGGAGAAGAATCTTTTACACCATTTTTGGTGACCTAAGGATAATTAAATTATTCAAAAAACAGAATATTTTTTTATTTCCATTACGGAAAAATAATAATTATTAAAAAAAAAGTACAAATCATTAAAATAATTTAAAATGATTAATCGAAAATAATTAAAATATTTTTATTTAAAAAAAAAACTTACTACAGCAACCCTGTAATAAACTTCTCCTTTTTCTATTCTATCAATGGAAACAACAACAAAAACGTGGTTGAATTGAGAAGTGAAATTCTTGGGAGAGAACTTGACAGTTTTCGATTCGCAGAAAACCAAAACGACGACATCATTACCCGTGTGCTTCTTTTTGGCGATTCTTTGTTCGTCGAACTTGTCGTCAGGAAGCAAAGTGGTGACGTGGAACATTATTTTGAATCTGTCAAAATTTGCAAAGTATGAGTATTCGCCTGTAGAGTCTTCTGTCGTGTTCAAACATCCTGCGTAATCCTTCCATCCTTATAAAAAAATTTCAATTAACAATCTCAAAAAATATTATTTTTGACAAAAAAGTTTTAATTTAATTTATTGTTTTTATTGAATTTGCTATTTTAAAAATTTAATTAATTTTTAAAAATAAATTTTTCTATTTTTAAATTTTTTATTATTTTAAATGATAACATACCTTTCAATTTAATTTTATCGCCCAGTTGAGACAAAAATTTCTCGAATGCAGGTGTAGTTTCGTCTGAAAAGGAAACAAAACTATATTTAAAAAAAGTGAATAAAATAAGGGAAATTGTTTACTGTTTTGGAAAATGGCATTCTCATCATTAACTTGATCTTCTTTCAAATAAATGGCTCCAAACTTATATTTTTCGAAATTTTGTAACCTAAAAAAAAAATTGTTTCATTTTATTTTTAATTTTAAAAATTTAATAATTTTTTTACATTTTTTCTTCGAAATCAAGAATCTCTTCTTTCATGTTGATGTTCATTTTGACAATTTCTTTGAAACCAGTTTTGGCCAAAATTTCCTTCTCGTCCTTCCCTTTCATGGGAATTTCGAATTTCTGACTCTTGTTGAAGGGGTCGCTGGAAACAACCAAAACCACTCTCTGTGCGTTTTCGTCGACCACTTCAGGAATGCTTTCGACGAGAATAAAAGAGTTGTCGTCATTTCCAGATTTTCCGATGTAAAGTGTGAAAGCTTTTTAATCCAAATAAAATTTTTAAAAATAAAATTTTAAAACAAAATAATTCAAATTATAATTTATAATAATGGCAACCTTCAAAAAATTTTTAAAAAAAAATAAAAATTTTAAAAAAAATAAATGTTTTTTTTTGTTGAATTTATTATTTTATTTTTTGTTATAAGAACATTAAAAAAAATGATATGAAAATATGATCAAAAAAAAAAAAATTACGAGTATCAGAAAAGGTTTGATGAATGATGGGGATGTAATTCTTCTCAAACTCAAACTTGGGATTCTCCCAAGAAGAAATCTCTTCGCAGTTTTCGATGAAATAATGGGGAGTCTGTGCAACAAGGGGAAACTCATTGACAAACTTGGATTTGATCACTTTTTTCTGGCTTTCGAGCTCTGACATGGATTTCTTTCCCAATGTCTTGAATTGGTTTCTGAGATCTACTTTGGTGGTGCTTTCTTTGAGTTCGTTCAAGTCTACGTAAGAATTGTTTCTGTCACTCAGAAGAAATTCCCAAGATGCATTAATAGTACCTGATTAAAAATAAAAAATAAAAAATAAAAGATAAATAATATAAAAAAATAAAATAAAAATAAAAAATACCAACAAAAAATAAATAAAAAATAAAAGTTAAATACTCTTTTTTTGTATGGATATCAGTTTGTTTGCGTTGAAGATGAAGAGAGAATATACATTATCAAAATTCTCGCTGACGTTCATGGTTGCAGGGACCAAAATTCCGACTGTCATCAATACTTTGGTTAAATTCTTGGCGGTTTCTTGAATTTTAATTAAATTTTATTAAATTTAAAAAAGGGATTGAACAAAATCAAAAAATATAAAATTAAAAATTACAAAATAAAATTTTTTAAAATTTTAAAATAAATCATAGAAAATAAAAATCAACATTAAAAAATAAAAATTATCACAAGATTATAAATAAAAAGAATAAAATTAAAAAATTAAAAATGAATTCGATAAAAAAAGATGTCGGGTAAAAAATGAATAAAAATAATATAAAATAATAATTTGACCTCTTGACTCGATTTCCAACATTTCAACAATCCAATTAACAAAATCCAAGCCCAAAAAAGCTCTGTTGTAGATTCTCTCGCCAATGTAACGATCATAAACAATGACGCCGAAAGCCTCCGAAGTGACGTACTGACAAAACTCAAGTAAAATCTGCCAATTTACAAGAGAAGTCTCCCATTTCTTGTTGTTTTCAACGCTGTTAAGCGAGAGTTTGGTACTTTCAAGGAGTTCCTTGATCATCGTCTCAGTTTTGAGCGGAGTGCTGAGATTTTCGAAGAACTCAAAATTCTGTTTCTTCCAGATTCGGAGCTTGGTGGTGAACTTCTCGATTGTGTTCCCTTGATCGTCTTTGATTACTTGTTTTTTGTGTTTGCTGAAGGTTTCGTTTACTCTGTCTAAATAAAAAAATAAATGAATGAAAATAAATGAAAATATTTAAAATATTTTTATGATACCTATTTCGAGTTGGTGCAGTTCTTTGAGCAAGCTTGTTTGTTTTCCTGAGTCAACAAACTCGTCTTCAAGTAGGGAAGAGGCAGAACTTCTCGTGGATGGTTCAAATTGAAGACATTTTCTATTAAAATTTTGAAAAAAATAAAAATAAATATTTAAAGTTCAATTTAAAAAAAGACTTCAAAAAAAATTAAAATTAAAAAAAATACTCTAGTATTGATGCAAACTCATTACTGTATCCTCTTGACTCCAATACTGACAAAGGGTCATATTTCCCTGAACCTATCATCATCATAGCTTTGATAGGGGTCTCGTTTCTCAGCGGAGGATATCCCTCGGCTAATTCTACAAGGAAAATTCCGAAGGACCAAATGTCAGAGGAACAATCATATTTGCCTCCAAAAACTCTCTCAGGTGCAACAAAGTGGGGTGTACCTTTAATTAAAAAATTTTTTTTAAAATAAAATTAAATCAATCACAAAACATCCTTGATTTATTTTATTTACCTTTTGGCTCTTTTTCATTTTCTATATATTTTGATTGAATCAAATCTGATAGTGAAAAATCAGATATTTTAATTTTGCCATCCATGGTGAGCAATATGTTTTCAGATTTCAGATTGTTGTGTATCAATTTGTTTTGGTGCAAATATTTGAGTCCTAAAAAAGGAATATAAAATATTTCTTTATAATAGAATCTTATAAATGAATTGATCTGAAAACAAATCATATTGAAATATTATCTTTGTAAGTTTCAAATAAAATATAAAGCGAAATTTGATTGGTGGCAATTACCAGTCAATGTGTGATATGATATTTCTGCAATTTGACCCTCAGAGAATGAAAAATCATAGGCCAACAGAAATTCTTTGATGGAGGTGAAACAATGTTCCATCACGATATTTAATGTGGCAGATTCCTCCCATGAATCCATAATCACTTCCTTTTCGATGAATTTGAGAATATTGGGATGATTTAACTTACACAACAATTGTATTTCTCTTTCGATTTTGTTATCTTCTTTATCAACTGATTCATTGACATTTAAGAGATATTTTTTATCTTCAAAAGATGACTCTATATATCTGTTTATTGGATGTTGAAAATGTTAAACATTTGAGAAATAAAAAAATAAAATTTGCCTATCATTTATTCTTCTCTCCTTTGTATACTTCGATTTGATTTTGTTCAAGTTTATCATTCACAACAAATTTATAAAATTATCTCGAATTAGTTTTTTAATTTATTTTATTAAACTTTAAATAGGAACAAATGAGATAAAAATGAAACAATAGGATCTTGATATTTACAATAATTAATATTATTAATAATGTTGAAAAGGTGTTATATGTAGAAATTTCATTAAATAAATGATTAAATTATTTATTTAATATTTAAAAATAATATTCCTTTAAAAAAATTTTGAATTCACAAAGATCGAAGAAAGATTATAATTTAATTATTTTTAATTTATAGTTTATTTCAAAAGAGCATTGATCACTGCTTGAGTATTCATCTGCTTGAGGGAGGTATAATGTTGGCCAACTCCAAGAAAAATGATAGGAAGACCAGAAGAGTAAACCAAAGAAACACAAGTACCAACCTTCTCGTCAATAGTGTCAAACTTAGTAAGAATCACACCATCCAAAGTTCTAGGGATAGTAGAGGTAGAATGATCAATGAGAGCCTGATTAAACTTGGTGAGTTGATCAACACTATCGTTACCGTCAAGAGCAGAACCAACGAAGACGACCAAGTTAGGGTTGTTTACGTGTACGAGTTTAGCCAAAGCAGACATTTGTTCGATGTTGCCTTGCATTCTACCAGCAGTATCAATAAGGACAACATCAGCTTTGTTTTCTATGGGGTAAAGAAAAATGAGACAAACTGTCTTCAAAATATTCCTCAAAACATTTGAAGTTTTTAAAAAAAAAAAAAAAAAAAAAAATTTTTTTAAACAAACCTTTTTCTGTTGCTGCTTGGATGGCCATACGAGCAATGCTTGAAGGATCACCACCATAACCTTGTTGAAACAAAGGTACACCCAATCTCTCTGCATGAGTTCTGAGCTGTTCGATAGCACCAGATCTGAAAGTATCGCAAGCAACGATCATGACCTTTAGGTTTTGTTGCTTCAACCAAGCGCAAACTTTAGCCAAGGTGGTACTCTTTCCAACTCCGTTGATACCACAAAAAACAATGGTGTATGGAACCCCCTTAGATTGGCACTCTTTCACGTCTCTCAAAATGTTGATTGGCTTCTTTGGAGTCAAAATCTTGGTGAGGGAGTCCCTCAAAGAATCATTAACAATAGATGTGACAGTCTTGAAGGAACCCAAGAACTTTCCTATAATAAATCAACGTAAAACTTTGTTTAAATTTTTGAAATCATTTTTTTTTTTTTTACCTTTCAAAGATTCTACAACAGACTCACACAATTGTTCGGCGATTTGAGAAGCAACGTTTTTCTGGATGATGTGCTCCTTTAACTTCTTGATGACAGGATCCAAGTCGTCGATCTCCAAAGTCTTACCAGTCAAAGGGCTGAAGAGGTTGGCAAAGAAGCCCCTCTTCTTTGGCTTCAAGTCAGACTTCTCCTCCTCTTCGTCCTCAGAAGAATCGTCATTCAAGTGCTCATCATTAGGGGGCAACTCGAGATCAAACTCCAAATCACTCTCCTTGATCTCATTGTTGCTTTCATCAATTCTTTGGTCACCATAGTCTAATTTCTTTGCTTCTTCTCCAGTAGCTACTTTGTTGTCCCAAGTTCTGTTCTCTTTTTTAAATCCAGTATCTTTTGGAGGCACCTTCTTCACTACTTTGCTTGGTACTTTCTTGGGCTTCTTTGTAGGTGGCTTCACTGGCTCTTTTTTGTTGTCTTGTCCCTTTTCTTCTTTTTTCAGCTCGCTCATTGCTTTGAGTGTCTTCTTTGATTTGCTACTTTCATCAAATGTGCTCATTTTCACCTCTGTTTTTTTGTTTTCCTGTTTTTTCAAGTAATTCTTGAAATTCTCGATGAATAATTTGTTATAATCTTCGATCACTGATTTTTTCTGTTCTGTAAACAATGTTGAAAACTTTTGTTGTATCAAATCAAGCAAATCATCAAGATATGTCACTTTCCATTGTTTTTGTGTGAATACCTTGAGCATATTTATTAAATAATTTAAAATTATGGCAAAGTATGATTTATGTGACAAAGTATTTGTTAAAATTTGGAATATCACAATATGTATTTCAATAAATTAATGGTGAATTATATATTTCTTACAATGAAAATTATATCCAAATTATTGTTTAATCTCCATTTGGCCTCATATAATCCATCTTGGAATGAATTTATCCCTACTTTCTCTTCTATCAACACTTGACTTATCAATTTATCAATGGTGATATTGGATAAATCACATCCAAAATTCAACCATTCAAACAATAATACTCCTCCTTTTGTTAAAATAATGAATTTTTCAATCATTTCTTTTTTTTATATTTTTCTCAATCAAATCCAAAATTTATTTACTTTACAATTTTTTAAACACGCTTGATAAATGAAGAAACACGGCTTGTCAATAAAAAAATTGAATGTAAAATTTAATATATCAACACTTTAAAAATTTCACCTAAAAACATTTTCAGAATTTAAAAAACTTGAAGATTTAAATTTTAATTTCTTTTCCCAAAATAATCAACTTCATCAAAAAAAACTTTTTCAATTGTTATTTCTTCAACTTAAAGACACTTGCATTTTTGTGAGGTTAATACTTGGCGCTTTTTTCAAAAATTTCAGTTATTTAAATAAATAAAATGAAAAAAAGAAAATCTTTAGAAAATGATTTGGCAGAGAATTTGAATAATCTATCCAAAGATAGGCTCATTGAAATTTTGATGTCTTTATCCTCAAAGAATGAAGAGATAAAATCAATAATATACAAAGAAATTTTAAATATTAATGAAAATAAAGAAAATATGTTGCAAAAAAAAGAAGAAACTCCAAACAATAATAAAAAGATTAAGAATGACAAACAATATGATCAATTAAGAAATTATACAGAAAAAATGAAAGAAAAAATAGATCATGTAACAAATGATCTTCTGAATGCATTCTCCAATGTATCATCAGAATTACAGATAGGGAAATTACCAATGATATCTGGTAAATAAAAAATCAATTAGTAAAAATGATCAAATCTATAATGTGAATTAATTCATTACATTTGAAAAATTGATTCATTCTTTCAGGATTCAAACTATCATCAACAATTAAAAAATGTCTGGATATAGCAAAAAATGATCTCAAACACAAAAAAGATTCTATCATGTTGTATGCAAATATTTTTGTGACATTGTCCAAACACTGCAATAACTTGAAACACTTGGAACAGTTCAAAATAGTGGACACAATCTCCAAGTATGAAAAATCATTTTTGAGTAAAGTAAAGAGATATCTCTCTGACACACCAGAAGAATACTTTGTTAAGTCACTTGTGGAGTTGTTAGACTCAAGAGAAGATGAAAAAACAATTTTTGATCAAAACTTCCATACTGCGCTAAATCTTCTGAAAGGAAAAAATAACATGAGACTACTAAAGAGTTTTGCACCCAAAGATTTCAATTTAATTCATTAAATCTATTTTATTTATCTAGAATATTGGACATAAACATTTTATTTTTTTTCAGCGTTATTGTTTTCTATAACTTCGTCTTTGACGTTTCTAAGAAAGACTGCAACATCCAGAAAAAATTCCATGAGAATTTCTTTTGTTTCCCCTTTTAAATCATTGAAGAAATTAACAAATTTTGATAGGTTTTGTTAGAAATAAAAATACCTTGAATTTTTACAGCTTCAATCGCATTTTTCATGTGGAATATCTTTTATAGAGTTTGAAAATAATTATATTTGAAAGAAATAATTCTCACCCATCTTTTAGCTCCTATTGAATTGATTTTAAAATCTTTGTGTCTGTATCTAATGAACAATAAATAACACTGTAGAACAATTAAAAAAGATGTTTACCTCTTTATAAATATTTGAAAAATTATTAATAATAAATTTAAATTTTAAAACCAGCGCAGGATGCCCTTTGTTTTCTTTTCAGATTAAAAACAAATTCAAAATTGATGAATTCATTAAAATTTTTTTTTTTTTACCAGAATAGAGTGGAGGTCCTATTTAAATTTTGTTTGATTCAAGAACATTATTTTTTTGAGATCATTAATTTTACCTCCGAATCTTTGAACTTATTTTTTTAATAAGAATTTTATATGAAATTTACTGAAAATCTTTACCAAAAAATTGCCATTGATTCTCTATTGCATCTTCTTTCTTTCTTCCATTGAAAAAAATTCTAAAATCTTTATAATATTCCTCATTATCGTCATCATATACTCTTTTTAATTGATTTATCAATTATAATTCAAATGATTATTTTATTCAAATACCTGTTGTAAAATTCTGTGGATAGCTCTATTATTTTCTCTTTTCCCAATACTTTAAATATATACTGTTATATTATGTCAATAAAATTTGAAAATGAATATTTAATACCCTCATACATAGATTTTACCATAGCATCTAATTTATATGGTGAAGTTTGCATTTTTTTTTTTTTTATATATTATTAATAAAAAATTGATGGAGGATCTCTTGAAAGTATCACAAGATATCTCTTTGCTTGCATCTCAAATCAATGCTCAAAATGATAAAATTACCTATTTGACGCAAGAATTAAATGATTTATGTTCATCAATGTTAGATATAAAAGGTAATTTTTCCAAATAAAAGAATTATAAATGCTATATAAGAGGAATAACCATCAATTGATAAAAAAATTATATATTTATATTTTAGAAGAAACAACTATCGAGAGAAGAATAACAAATAAAATGGATAAACAATTGGTCCAATGTGATTCTACATTGCTTAATTGCCACACCGATCTTCAAAAATTATGTTTATCTTTAGAAATGGATTGGGAAAAAGTGAAGAAAAATAGCCTCTTAAAGTAGATATGATTGATCGGTCAAAGCCTTTTGATAAAATGTATAAAAAAATTTGATTAAATTGCTGATTTTTTTTGAAAAATAAAATGTTGTTATCGAAAGAAAAAAATTAAATAATTTTGAGTTCATTATTTTTTTTGATCAAAAATTAAGAAATAAATTCTTATTTGAAAGAAATAAAGAGAATAAAATGAATACTTTAACAAATAGACATCCAAATGAATCTATTATTGTCCATTATTTTTGTTTAATCAATATCAGGTGAACAATTTTGTTGGTCAAAAAATTAAAGAGAAATCAAATATGAAAAATTTTATTTTATATATTCTTAAATAAAAAATGAGAAAGATGAAATAGCTAAAAGCAAGTAAGGAATGAAATACTCGAATTTTCATCATATATATGAAAGAGTAGATTAATGGAAGATCCTTTTTGTTTGATCTAGTATCATTTTTTGATTTTCTTTTTAAGAATGGAAATGATTCATTGAAAATATTTGGTTGCCAAATAGGGGTTTTATTTAAAGAAATGAAACTTCCCATTGAATTTTAAAAAGAAAATCCCACAAAATGCAAACACATTTTCGTGATCCTATGTAATTATAAGGTTCGACCTTGTACGTTTTACATAACTGTTTTGACGGGGGATTTACTGCAATTTGGTGGTGGTTGCTTCTGCCATTCGTGGTAGGAGGGGAATCAACATGAAATTTATAAGTGTTGGATTCTACATCGCAAACAGTAAAGGGGTTGTTCCCCTTTGCTATCATGTTGCATCATTAATATACCCCTCAAAGATTGTAATATTGCTTGGAATGCATTGCGTTACATATTTGGGGATTTTGGGTATTAATGATGATAAAACAACATTAGTCATTTCCAAGGAATGTATTTCTTAGAGATTACATTACCAAAGAAATAAACCTTAAAAAAGCTATCCTTGTTCAGGTTTAGCGCCAGTATTTGAACTGGGTTCCTTACCTCCTAATTGGCCAATAATGGGGGACATCTGCTGATGTGGATGGCGAACAGAACACCTTCCTTTGGAAGATAACCAAAAGAAAAAATACTTTGGAAAATAACCAAATGAAAAAATACTTTGGAAAATAACCAAATGAAAAAATCTTCTGGAAAATAACCAAATGAAAAATGAACAGGAAATGGTCCATTTTGAAGATCTATTACTTTGATATAAATTGAATCAAGGTAATTTATATCAGAATATTTTATATTATTTATTTAATTGATTTGTAAATTATCAAGGATTGCCATATGATTATCACTGCAAATCATTCTTCGGTAATATAAATAGATTATAATTTAAGATTTTAATTCATCAACAAATAACACAACTTCATCTTCAAAATGTCATGTAAATTTGGAGCAATCAAGTACTTTCATCTTCGCCATTTGTCCCCAAAAGCCACATAAACTCCCCTATCAAAGAATAAACAAAAAAAAAAAATTTTTTTTTTCAAATATATGGGGATGGACTTTGATTTTTTTTTTTTTTTTTTTTTTTACTAATAATATTATATCACCCCCACATCCAAGAAATCAACATATGCAGCGAAGCCCTTGCCAAATTTTTAAACCCAAATCAAGAAATAATTCAGATTTTGTTCAAAAACTTTAATAAATAAAAACAATTTTAACATATAAATTTGATGTTTTTTGATGAATATCAAACCCTATTTCCAAAATTGATACATTTTGATCAAATATTTGATCATCATCAAAAAAAATTAATTTTTTATTCATCTTTTTGAATATTCAAAGTTGAAATAATATAAAAAAGAAAATTCTATTGCTTTTTCTGAATTCTCTCCTTCAATAAAATTTTGATATTGATTAAACAAAAATAATGGACAATAATAGATTCATTTGGATGTCTATTTGTTAAAGTATTCATTTTATTCTCTTTATTTCTTTCAAATAAGAATTTATTTCTTAATTTTTGATCAAAAAAAATAATGAACTCAAAATTATTTAATTTTTTTCTTTCGATAACAACATTTTATTTTTCAAAAAAAATCAGCAAATAAAAGGATATTTAAATTATATTCTGATGCAAAATATATTGCTATAATAAGATTGTACCTAATTTGATATAAAATATTTGATATTTTAAATTTTTAAGCTCTTTTTCATATTTTCTCCTTACCCAAGAAAATACCAAAATATTTATAATCATTCAAGAGTCCAAGTTAGAGAGTGAGATTAGATTCCTTCTTAAATTTCTTTATTCAATTAAATTTTAATTTAATATAATTCTTCTTTTTCAATAGCTTTTTGAATATTCCTTAAATTGGATTGGAGATTTGGATTTTTTTGATTGAATATATATCATAATTATTTAAATGTTAGGCATCATAAAAAAAGTGGAAGTAAAATTAACGAGAGAAATTTAGAATTTATTTGCATAAAATTGAAATTGAGAAATTGGATAGAATTGAAAGGCTCTTTTTTTGAAAATATATTATTTTCAGTTTTTGCATGCATGCCAATTTTTAGCACGAAATTTTTCTATATTTATTTGCAGTATAAATAAATTATAAATAAAAAATAAAAAAAAAAAAATTTAAATATTAAAGAAGCTTTAATATTATAAAGAATTTTTCATTCTTATTTTTCTAAAAAAACAAATAAAAACCATATAAAAATAAAAACAAAAATCAATGTCAGTAGACCTGATAGATACTTGTAATTTTGATGATTACTTCAATGCATTAATATCACCAGTCTCTGAAACCTCACAAGAAAAACAAAAATTAATGGAAAATGAGAAAAAATTTAATCACATCCAAAAGGTAGAGCAACAAAATCTACCATCATCAATGCATCAAAATCTATTAATGCCAAATGTGCCTTTGGGTAACATGATACCAAATGGGGTCATAACAATAGTGCCATTAAATATAAATCACAATATGTTAACAAACAACATCAGCAATAATGCCACAACAGTAAATGTGGTGCAACCAATAATCAATCCAAGCAATACAAAAAAAACTGCAAAAAAAAGAAAGAATCTCGCAGAAACATCAAAGAATGTGGTGACCACAATAACAGAGGTGACAAGCAAAAGCAATGATGGAGAGATAGATGAATTGGTAAAGCTCCAAAATGAGACCGACCAACCATCACAATCGCCCAACAAAAAAACGAAGAAGAATGGGAAAACTCCAAAGAAGAAAAAAGAAACTCCCAAGAGGAAGCGCGTGAATTATTGCTTTGAAATACATAGATCCGGTTGCCAGGCTAATAAGGACTCAAAATTATATTGCAAGGTCTTTTTGAAAGGCAAGATTCAATCAGAGGTAGATCTAATCAAGGGTGCAAGAGGGAAATGGGCCTATACCTTCTACGATCAACGCAAGAAGAAAAAGGAGAGGAGATATTGGCCTTCCCAATCCAGCGGGCCTGTGATTGAGGATCCATGCAACTGCGATAAATGTGCTCCCAATGGCATTCAGATCGTTCCTAACAACAATACAAACATGATGGTCATCAATAACCACAATGAGGAAGAATATTCCTCTCCATCTACCGAGGAGGATGAAGGCAATCAGAATAACAATAACAATGCTCCACAGCAGATGCAGATCCTCAGACAGCAGCAATCCGAATATCAGGCCATCGGATTCCCCCATAACGATTCCCAGACTCAGGTTGTATATTACATGCCCCACAACGTCGTCTATCCTTATCCCAACGAAGTCATCTCCCAACAACAACAAGAATCCATCTACCAACAACAGCAACAACAGCAACAGCAACAATATGTTATGAAGATGGAACAGAAGAACCTCGTCAACCTCAAATCCTCAAATGATTTCCAGGATCGCAATCATTATCTCAAATCCTCTAATGATTTCATGACCAACAACCATCAAAGACCCTGGGAAAACTATTTTGCTGGATCCAGTTTGGCATCTTCCAACAACATGGAATCATATAACAATGATAGCTTTTTTGTCGATACTCTTCAAAATAATTTCCTCTAAAAGAAATTCACTTTTTTTTTTTTGAAAGCGACATCTCCATCATTTGGTTGATTTCACTCCATATCTCTTTCTCTTTTTCTTTGATTATACACCTCCTTTTTTTTTCTCAGATATCTTCCATATACTGTATTTTTTCTCTTTGGTCTTTGCAACACCTTAGTTAAATCAGAAAAGGAAACTTCTTAATCGGGACTAAAAAAAACAAAGGAAATCAAATTTAAAAAGAAAGATATATTATTTTTGTTTAATAAAATTTTTTTGAAATAATTATAACTTTATTTCATTTGATTTTCAAATTGTGAAAAATGAAAAAGGTATTTAATGATGATCATTGTGGTTCCTTTATTGAGTGGGTTTGTTATATTCTTTTCTGACAAACTCCTTTCTTTGGTAATCAACAACAGTGTGATCACTTTGTCATCTATATTTGATTGGAATAATCTATGTATTTCTTTCTTCCAAGTTATTTGTTTTTTGGAGACCAGATCCACCATTTCCTCATAAAGTTGTCTTGATCGAGTGATACAGTACATTTCAAACAAATAATTCAAACTTTTTTCATGATCTACAATTTTGTATCTATAAATCTCATAAAGATGCCTCAATGAGCCAGCATCACCCAATCTCGCAGCTTTGTTTAAATAAAAAATAGATTTTTGGAGATCAACCTGAACTCCCTCTCCTTTCTCATAAGTATCCGAAAGAATGTGGATCGATTCAATGTCACCCAGATCAGATGCTTTGTCAAGATAGAACAAAAATTTTTCAACGTTCCCCAATTCATGTTTGTAGATATGCGCCAATTCAAACATTGAGTACTCATCTCCTAAATCTGATGCTTTTGAAAAAAATTCAATTGCTTTTTCATTATTTGATTCAACTCCTTTTAAAGAAAGATTAAATTTTAAATCTATCTTAAGAAAAAAAAGATTTAATCAATAGATTTACCTTCTTTTCCTAATTGGTATATCAAAGCAAGATTATAAAAAGCCTCTGCATGGTTCAGTTGTCCCGCTATTTCGTATAATTGCATTGACTTTTGCACATTTTTTTCAACACCTCTCCCATTTAAATAAAGTGTTGCCAAACCATTAAAACCTGGACCAGAGTTTTTATCAGAAGCTCTTTCATAAAGTTTGAAAGCTTTATTAAAAAAAAAATAAAAAAAAAAAATAAAAAAAAAAATAAAAAACCTTTTTCATAATCTACTTTGAGATCGCATTTTCCACTTTCGTAAAAAAAACCCAACTTTACCATAGCAGGGCAATCACCCAAATCGACAGCCCTTTGCAAATACTCAACAGATTTTATAAAATCTACTTCTAATCCAAAACTTCCGTTCATATAAGCAACAGATAAGTTTCTCATCGCCAAAGTGTTGTCAAGTTCCGCAGCTTTTTCCAGGTAATAAACTGATTTTTTAGAATCACCGAAAAGAAAAGATAAGTTTATCATGGCGGAACTATTGTTTAATTCCACTCCTCTTTCAAAATATTCCTTTGCTTTTTCCACTTTGTTCTCTCTGTTGTAAATTAGTCCCAGACATACATGTGATTCACTGTATCCCAAATCCATTGATGTTTCATAGAGTTCCATTGCTTTTAAGATGTTTCTTTTTACTCCCATTCCGGTCTGGAAAAAAATTTAATTTTTTTAAAAAAAAAACCAAAAAAAAAAATATTAAAACCAAAAAAAAAATATTAAAACCAAAAAAAAATTTAAAGTTTTAAACTAAAAATAAAGTTTTAAACAAAATAAAATAATTCAAAAACATTGTTTTTTTTTTACATAATAAGAACCTCCAAGGAAATGCATACATATGGCAAGATCAATATCTTGTTTCTCTGATTTATATTTGTTTTTGTTGTAATAAGAATTGAACAACTCGAAAATCTTCACAAAATCTTTCTCACTTTTCCATCCATTAAATAATTGAAATCCTTTCGCTATTTCATTTCCTTCCTCCGCCAACTTTAAACATAATCTCTTTGCTGCTTTTTGATCGATCTTCAGGCCTATTCCATAGTATAGATTGAATATCTTTTCAAGTTCATTTTCGTTCGGAATTTTCCCAATATCTTGATTCAGTTTTGATTTTTTCTTTGATCCTTGATCAATTTTGTTATCATCTCCTTTCGAGAAAAGAAAATGAAAAATAATTTTTATTCCATATTTTATCAATGATTTTTTATTTATATAGATGATATGAAATGTTCTTTACCTTTCATGATTCGATTCAATTTTTTTTTTTGATAAGAAGTCCAAATTAAAAAGAAATAAAAATTTTTCATATTGGAATCATTCATTTATATTATATTATATTTAAATGAATCGAATCAAAAAGAATTATTTTGGAGGTTGCCAATAAAGTTTTTAAAAATAACCAACTATGAATAATAGCAATTGAGACAAATGTTGAAAATACTAGTGTAGATAAATAAAATACATAATTTTTTTTATTCTTTTTTTATTCTTTGAAAAAATTTAAAATAATAAACAAAATAGTTGAGGAACTATCAAATCAATCAAAAATCCTTTTGTGTGTCATGATTCTTGGAGAAAGCAGTAGGCAAAGTCTGGCTCCTGTATCGTTCATCACGTTGCTTCTCAAGGAGCATGGGAGACTGAGGGAACTTGGAATGGACAGCGTGTTCAATGGATTTCCAATACACGTTGTCTTTGTCCTCAATGAGAACAGGAAAAGGATCTAGTTTGGAAGAAAAGGAAGGAGTGGTAGAAGAAAAATCGTAGTGTAATGATTTGTTGTTATTTTTATTGTTGGTGATTTTGTATTTGTTGGGGACTGGGTTGAGATTATCGAAATCATCAATGGATGATTTTTTTTTGCTTATAAGTTTGTTTGCGATGGAATCCCAGACGTTGGGGGAGATTTTGTGGGAATCGGAAACATGGATTTTGGAAGAATAAGATGGAATGAAGAAGGAATCATTTTGATTATTATCGCTGATATCTTGATCATCGTGAGCATTATCATCTTGATTTTTCTTTATATGTTTTTTCTTTTTGCTTTTCAGCTTGATTTTTTTCTTCGCTAAATGAAGATGTGTATTATTATGATTATTATGATTCATTGTATGATGTGTGCTTCCATGAGTAGGATTGGTATTCCTGATCTTTTTCTTTATTATTTTTTTGGTTCCATTCTTTGAGTTTTTTGAAGAGGATTTCTCTGAAGATGATTTGTCCGAGGAATATTCTTCTTTGCTATTATTCTCCATATTCTCCCGTATTTCCTCTGTCTCTTTATTATTCTCATTATTTTTTTTTTCTTTATCTAAATCCGATCCATATGATTCATCATCCTCATTCTCCCTATCTTCCTCTCCACCTTCCTGATCATCTCCCTTATATTTCTCCAATAAATCCAAAATCGTTTTTTTATCTGTTAGTTCGAATGAAGTCTTCCCATCCTGATTCTTTATATTGGGATTTGCTCCTATTTGAAAATAAATCAAATGTAAAATTGTGTGTAAACCAAAAATGAATAATATAGTATCCTATTGCAAATCAAATTGCAAAATAATGCCATTATTTTATAATTATTCTTGTCGATGATTAAAATTCTTTCAATATCACATTTTCAATCTTATATTATTGAAAGTTGTTCTAAGATTTTTCTTACCCTTTTCAATCAACAATTCAATTGTATTCATCGATCCAGATAGTACTGCCAGATGCAATGGTGTCATCCCATCTCTAAATTATCGCAATTAAAAATATTATTTTGTCATATTAATTTTATTTGAGATGATATGTAATTTGATTTATATTATGCAGATCCGTTATATATCGGTGGAAGGAATAAATTTTATTTTCCCCACTCCATATTTTAATATTTTGAACCAATTTCAGAAACATTTATGCAATATTTTGATTGTTTTATTTAATTTATAATTGTTCAATATATTTTTCATCTATATTTATTTAAAGGTGAAAGTTGGAGATATCAATTGTTTTGACGAAAGACTCACCCATTTTTCTCATTTATTTTTTTTGATTTTGGATTTAATTTGTCTAACAACACTTTTACCACGAAATAATGACCCCATGTTGCAGCTTCATGTATCTCCATTAACACGCTTTTTTTTTATTTTCGATTGAAAAAATAAAAAAAAAAAATGAATATAAAGAGATTCAAGAAGGAAATCAATAAAATCAGAAAAAATTGCTATGGAACATATCCATCATTGTACTATGTTTTTATAATAAAATATTGCCTTTAATTATTTTATATTGATGTATTAAAAAAAATAATTCAATGAATTGGAAATTTCTTTTCCAAATTTTAATTCCAAAATCTTTAAAAGAATTCCAAAAACAAACAAATGGGATGCAATAGTGATTGGAGCAGGTAAATATCTGAAAACATTTATAAAATATCATCAAAAATTCATGCATAGGTCATAATGGATTGATATGTAGCAATTATCTTGCAAGAAAAGGATTAAAGGTTCTATGTCTAGAAAGAAGAGATGTGATAGGAGGTAAAAAAAAAAAATCAATTCATTTTTAAAAAGATAAACAAGTGTTAAAAATTTTCATGTGAAAATTTTATAAAGGCGCAGCTGTTACAGAAGAAATTGTGGAGGGATTCAAGTTTTCCAGATGTTCATATGTATCAGGACTTCTGAGACCACAAGTGATCGAAGAATTAGAACTAAAAAAATATGGGCTCCATTTCTACCCAAGAAATCCATCAAAATTTACTCCATTAAGGGGCAAAATATTAATAATTTAATTCGTTAAAATATTTTTTTTTAATTTCAAACCTTTCATTTTTTTTTTGAAAAAAAGATGGGAGATATTTGATGATGGGTCCTGACCACGAAATGACGCAGAGGGAAATAGGAAAATTCAGCAAAAAAGATGCGGAGAACTATTTCAAATTTGACGAACAACTCAACAACATCTGTTTGTTTTGGGAATCGCTATGTGACAGAGAACCAATTGGTTTTGAAAAAAAAAATTTACTTTTCTTTTTCTCATATTTAATTTTTAATTTTGAAAAAATTTATTTTTCAGATTTGCACAACTTATTGAGAAAAGAAACCAGTTTTTCAGAAAAACTCAAAATTTTGAAGGAAGTGGTCTATTTCGCAAAGGAAGCTGGAAAGTTGGGTAAAGATTTGCTCGCCTTTTACGAGTTAGTGACTTCTCCTGCAAACAGAATCTTGGAGAAATGGTTTGAATCAGGTTTAGAAAAAAACTAACAAATAAATAAATAAATTTTTTAAAAAAAATTAATTAATGATAAACTATTAAAATGTTAGAGCCTCTCAGAGCCACCCTTGCCACAGATTCTTTAACTGGTGCTTACCTCTCTCCTAACTCTGTTGGGTCTGGATATGTATTATTACATCATTCAATGGGTGTAACCGATGGCGTCAGAGGTTTTTTTTTATAAAAATAAAAAAAAAACTAATCATCATTTTTATTCATTCTGAAAATCTAGGAATTTGGGTAACCAAATTAACAAGAATTTTATTAAATTTAAAAACTAACGGTTTTTTTTGTAGGCGTACTTTTTATTAAAAACTTTTTATTCTTCTTAATAACCAAATAAAAAAAAGATTTGTGAGAGGTGGAATGGGTGGAATTTCGTAAACAAAAAATTGAAAAAAAAAATTATTTTTTTAATTTATTAATTTAAAACTCTAAATTTTTTAGTGAGAGTATTGCGCAATCTGCTCTTGCTAGTGGTGCAACCATTGCTGTAAATCAATCAGTAGATAAAATTTTGGTGAAAAACGGGAAAGCTATGGGTGTTGTTTTGAAGGGAGGAGAGAAGATTGAGTCCAATATCGTTGTTTCTAATGCTACTGCGGCCGTCACCTTTCAACAATTATTGGAAAGGGACCAACTTCCTGAAGAGTTTATCAGTAGAATAGAAAAAATAGATTACTCTTCTCCTGGTTCAAATTTTTAGTTTAATTAATCATCAGTCATTTTCTTTTTCTTTCAACATAGAAGTTTATAATTTAATTTAAAAAAAAAAATAGTTACAAAAATCAATGTAGCACTTGATAGATTGCCAGATTTCAAGTGTTTGCCCAACAAGGGAAACCAACCAGGCCCACAACACTACGGAACCATTCACATCAACTGTGAGAATTCTCGTGACATAGAAACTTGCTACTTGGACTCCCTTTACAACAAGAGGCCATCTAAAAGCCCTCTTATCGAAATGGTCATCCCATCTTCATTGTAATACATTTTACTTTTCGGTGGATTTTTTTTAAAAAATAATTTCTCAATAACTAGAGATCCAACTATTTCTCCTCCTGGGAAACATGTAGCTTTATTATTTTGTCAATATACTCCTTATCATTATGACTGGAATGTACAATTTTATTTTTTTTATTTTAAAATATTTTTATTTCAAATTGTTTTACTTATTTTCTTAAAAAAAAGGAAAAAACCAAAAACGAATATGCAAAGACAGTCTTTTCAACTATGGATGAGTACATACCCAACTTTTCTAGTTCTATCGTTGGCTACGATATGTTAAGTAAAACAATTCAACATTTTTGGTTAAAGTTTTTACAATAACTTTTTTTTTTAATTATAAAGCACCTCCTGATCTTGAAAAAACATTTGGTCTTACTGGGGGCAATATCTTTCATGGAAGTCTGGGTTTAAATCAACTGTACATGATGAGGCCAACTCCTGGTTACACAAATTATACCACTCCAATCAGCAATTTATACCTTTGCGGAAGTTCCGCCCATCCAGGCAACATTTTTTTGTTTTTTATTGAATATTTTTTATAATAGTATTTCAAAAAGGTGGTGGTGTTACTGGTGCACCTTCTCGAAATGCTGCCAGAAAGATCTTGGAGGATTTGAAGAAATATAATTAATCAATCATCATATACAAAAGCATATTTAATTTCTCAAAAATACCCAAAATGTCAATCAATTGTATAACAATATTTTTAAAATAAAGCTGCTTTATTATAAAGTGAATAAATAAAAAAAAAATTAATTTTACTCTTCTACTAAAAATATAATGGTTTTTGGATTTCATCTATCAAATACTATCTCATACTTTGTTGGATTTTTATATCCTGTAAGATTTCTTGATATCAAGATAAAAACAAATAAAATTCATTTGAAATCATAATTTAATAGGCATATAATAGTTTCAAAGCTTTGGAAACACCTGGAACTGATGATGATGTTCAATTTTTGACATATTGTAAACAAATTTTTTTTTTGAAGAAAAGCGATAAATTTAATTCATAATATGATCAGGGGTGGTATATTCTTTCTTCAATTTCTTGGAATTTTTTGCTGATGTTGTTATTTCATGGATTCCTCTCTATTATGAACTCAAAATCGCAGCATTGATCTGGCTTCAATACAATAACAGTGCAGCATTTGTATATAGACAATTGGTGAGACCATTCTTGTTGAAAAATGAGAAATTGATAGATAAGAACATCGATCAATTGGGAAGACAAGCACTCAATGCAGGTAAAAAGGTCATTGAGAAATCTCCTCAAATCATGTCCCAAGGTATAAATATGTATAACAAAATTACCACAAAAGTAGAAAATAAGATTGAGGAAAAGAATTAAAAGAGAAAAAGACATTAAAAATAAAAAATATTTATATATTTGTGTTTAAATTATTGACTGTTATTCATTGAAATAGGATATTGTGAATTGAAAATTTTGAATAATTTCCTTCTTTGAGAAACATCTCTTATAAAAAAAATTAAAAAAATTTTGGATATTAGTCCAATTCTCACTCATATTAAAATGATGGAAAGAATTTCAGAGATATTAAGAATTACACTCCTTCAATCCAATCATGACAACAAATTTCAATTTTTCATTCAAAATTGCCTTGAAGATATGAATATAAAGAAAGAATTCCTCAAATTGATCAACATCATGAATTTCAATGATCATTTTCTCTTTTGGAAGGAGATTCAATATTATAAAACATTGTGGATATCCAACCAGTTGAAGACAGAAAATGACAAGATTAAAAAGATCTTGGAGATCTATCAATCGTTCATCTCCAGCCATGAAGATAGTCTACATCCCATCTTGCCATCAAAAATTTTTGACAGAATTTCGGAATGTATCTTCTCAAAGATCAATCCAACATTATCTTTCTACAACGAGGCAGAATATTCCTTGGAGATCACGCTATTGGAGGTATTCTACGAGATAATCAAGAAGATGGATCCCAAATCGTCTCTCTTTTTGGATCTCGAAAGATTGGTGCAAAAATCATATGAGAAAGAGCAAAATGGAAATACCAATAACAACATCAAGACAAACAACAATAGCCCATCTCCCAAGAAGACCAGAGCAACCTTCTCCATCAATACCAAGAGAGATTCCGTCATATACAAGAATAGCAATTCAAATAGCCCTTTATTGCCAAAATCTCTATTCACAACAAATTCGAATTCAAATTCAACGAAAAAAGAAAAATTGGAAAATAATCAAAATAAAAATAATTTAAATAATATAAATAATAATATCAACATTAAAATTCAAGTTAACAATAAAACAGAAAGTAAAGGTCATATAATAGAAAACATCTCCAAAGAAAACAAAAAACTAACGATTAATAATATCATCAAAAATGATTCTTTAGGCACCATAGATACGTCTAGTCCGCGGTCACCTGTTGACATGAAAGAAAGAAGGAGCACCAATTTCTTTCAAAGGGAAAATAGAGTGAAGACTAGCATTTTTGTCCAGCAAGATAGAGAACTTAACTCCCAAAAGGATAGCGCTGATTATAAATCAAGAATGACAAGAAGTAAATGAATTTTATTTAGCAAACAAGACATTATTTATAAATTTTTTATTTTATTATTTTATTGAATTTTTTTTTACTTTCATTTTTTTTTGGATTGACATTTTGATATTATAAAATAAATACTGTTTCAATAAATTAAAAAAAAAAAAAGGCACTTTCAGGTTGAAATCTTCTTCGAATTTTTTTGAGCACAATCAAAACGACATGAACACTACCAACAAAGAAAAAATACCCCTCATTAGATGTGTGAGTGACTACAACTTGATCAAGAAAAAGAACACCAATGGGAGCACAGATCAAATCGAAAACTACCTCAATGTGTCGGACAGCCCGAGTGTCGGGAGGAAGTGGACCAAACCATTGATGCCCATTCGAACCAGCGCTTTCAATGCCAACTCTACTTTGCTGGACAAGTACAACTTGGTCCAGAAAAGGCCCAACTCATCCAAAAGTGACAAAAAGGTTTTTTTTATTGTTTTATTTTTCTTTTGATTTTTCTTAATTTTTTAATGTTTTATATATTATTTTAATGCTCATTTTGTCTAATCATTTATATCACAAAAATAATTTTCTTTTTAATTTTTTTATCATGTTAAGATCTATTTTTTTGAGTATCTCGTCATGTATGAGCAAAACTATGACTTTTTCTATCAACTCTTCCAATCCCTTCTGAAATGTTTATCCGAGAAGAAAAGCCAGCTTGACATGGACTCACTCTCCCAATTTTTCAAAGTCTTTCTAAATTGGCGCATCATCATCCCTTTCACTCAATTCGCAATTTTAAAGGTAAAAATTTAAATTTTTAAAATTATTTTAAATTTTTTTTTTTATTTGTTTCAATAATTTTTTGTTAATTTAAGGAGATCAAGTCTCAAGATAAGGAAGATCCTTCTATTTTGTTCGGCAACCTCTCCATTTCTTACAATATGCTCTCCTTCATTTTCAAGCAGGTGAGGAGAGGCAAGAAGAGCTTCTCACAACTCCTTTTGTCAATGATTCGAAGCGTCAAAACTTCAGAGATCAAAGTTTTGTTTCCTTCGGAGAACACCTATCCAAAGTAAAATTAATTTTACTTTGATACAATTTTAATTATTTTTTTTTATTAGCAAATCGATCTTGAGCGCTTCAAAACAAATTATCGTTTTGATTACAGAGTTTTGGAAACTTGTCAACTCCAAAATTGAAGAATTTTTCAACCTAAATTTTAGGATTTTGTTTGATTATTTATATTTTGAAATTAAAGTGGTAAACAGTTTTTTTCTCTTAAATTTCAACTTTTTTTTTAAAATTAATTTATAATTTTTTTAATTCAGAGATATCCCACTTCCACGTTGGAAATTCTCTCTTCAATCTTGTTCGTAAGGCTGATCTTTCCAACTTTTGAAGATGAGACTTTTCTCAAAACGGAAAAAGGTGATCAGATATTCATTTTAAAAAACATTTTTTATTTTTTTAACCTTTTTTAAGTGAACGAAGAAGAAAAGAAAAGTTTGGCTATCGTTGCTCAGGTCCTGAAAAACATGGTTTGTGGAATTAATAATTCCAATTATCCCAACCTGTCTTTCTTGGACGATTGGACTTTAGAAAACAAGCAGTTTGTTGTAAGAAAAGATTTATCATTTTTAATTGAAGTTCTTGGTTTTTTTATTCGTATTTTTTTGTTTATTTATTTTTATCATTTTTATCTTTTATTTTTGTTTAAAAAATTTTTTTCTTAGTTTGATTTTTACGAAGCACTGAGAAACGAAAAACAACTCAAAGAAGAAGCCAAGAAATTTTATTTGAAAAACCACTCCAGCAACGATTCCGGCATCCTCTTCCTCCTTCAAAGTCTGAGGAAGAGCAAGGAAGTCTTTTCTTACTTTTCTGATGATCAAAAGTTGTTCGTGGAGAAGCTGGATTATCTTGTAGATCGTCCAGAAAAAAAGATTACCTTTTCTTTTAAAATTAATGACACTGAATTAAAATTTTAAATACCCTTGTAAAAAGTTAATTTAAAAATCAAATGTTGAAATTTCAGAAATAAAATTTTATGGAATATCTAATTTTTTTTTTGATAGATTTCATATCAAATCAGTCTTTTAATTTTGTAATTATTCGAAATTAAATGATAATTTTTTTCTACATTTTCCGAAATATAATTAAATTAAAAAAAATGAAAAAGCTTAATTACTGCTGGAAGAAATTGGAAACTTTTGGAGAAATCCCATTGAGCAGATCTTCTCATGATTTGAGTTATATTGACAAGAAAGTATATTTATATGGAGGGGAACACGAGCCAAGAACAGGTAAAATTATTCAGACCAATATGGAGCCAAAGCTTTTTTTTTTTAAAGATCTGATCCAATCAAACCAATCCATTCTATAAAATTTAACAAATCCATTCAATAAATTCAAACTTCCACAATAACATTAAATCATTAAGAGTGAATTCCAATGGAATTTTTATTTTAAATAAGAGTGACAATATTTTTCTTTACAATAAAAAATAGTAATTGATTCTACAATCCATTGCCTTGACAACCAAAAGTGGTCTGTTCTGAAAACTACAAACACAATCCCACCAAGAGTGGCACATGCACAAGCCTCAATAGGAAAAAGAATCTATGTATTCGGGGGTAGACAGGGGATTGGAATGAAAGAAAAACCCCTCAACGACTTTTATTCCTTCGACATTGAAACAAACACTTGGACTGAAATTATTTCTCAAAGTGATGTTGTTCCACCCAAGAGATCATTTCACAAGATGGTATCGTGGGACAATACCCTGTATCTCTTTGGTGGATGTGGCGAAGAGGGGAGGCTGAAAGATCTTTTCTCTTTTGATGTTTCTACCAACAAATGGACCGAACTCGCTTCGGTTCCGGATATCAGTAAGGGCAGAGGCGGGCCTAGTATCGCTACCAATGGAAAATCATTAATTTTGGCAGGTGGATTTTCTGGAGAGGAGAATGATGTAAAAGTTTTTATCAATGTGAAATAAGAAAAAATTTTATTAATTTTCTTGAAATAACTCTTAAATTGGATGTGGTCTTTATAGAGTAATTTTTTTTTTCATTTCCTTTTTAGGATGTTCATCTGTTTGATTTTTCTAACCAAACTTGGAATAAAATCAGCAGTGGAAAGTTCTCTGCTAGATCGGTAGCTCCATCCTGCAGAATCTCCAAAGATTTGATGGCTATTTTTGGAGGAGAAGTCCATCCTTCCAACAAATCTCACGAGGGGGCTGGTGATTTTGCAAATGACACCTTCTTTATTGATTTTAATGATGGTTCTGTCATTGAAGCTACTAATACAGGTGTTGATGTTCCCAATGCTAGGGGTTGGACTTCTATGATCGGTCTTGAAGAAAACTCTGCTTTACTCTTTGGTGGGTTGAATGGAGATGACGAGAATCCTCAAAGGTTAAATGACAGTTGGCTCTTAACAATTTCTAATTAAGTGGGAGTTTGGTTTTGTTTTGTTTTTTAAAATTAATCAAAAAAAAAAAATTTAAATTCAATTCATGGTTTTTGATTGAAATATTAATATTTCTTGTTTAAAAAATTTTTTAAAGATGATTTGACTTGAATTAGTAGATCTACTAATTTCTTTCAAACAATCATTTGGGAAAAGAATAAAAAAATAAATTGAGAAAAAAAATAAAAAAAATGAACTTTGATCAGCAACTTTATGAACATTTTGCAAATGAGTTAGCGAGAATAGATGATGATGAGAATGAAGAGGAAAATGAAGAACATTCATTTTATGAAGAGGATAACAATGATGAAGAAGGGGAAGAGAATGTGCAAGAAGAGAATTTATTGATGGATAAAAAAGCCATAGAAAAGAAGGAATTGAGAAATGAGCAGGATTATGAATATCAATTCAACATGTTGAAGAGCAATAAAGATAATCTGAAATATATCAACGATAAAGATCGTTCAGGAAAGACATTGCTCGAAAATATCTTGGCATCCAAGAAGGTCAACGAGAAATTCGAACAGATAAAATTTCTGGTGGAGAATAAAGCAGATTTGGAAAAGAAAAATGAAGAGATCGATTATACGGAGCTCCCATTATATTATGCCTTAGATACAAACAACAAAACAGAAATCATAAAATACCTTTTGGAAAAAAAAACTCCGCTAAACAAATTTCATTCACTAGAAGATGACGAATCTCGATTCGATTATCTTCAACTGCTCACAGATGGGAAAAAGATAGATGCAGAAAAAATAAAGTTGTTGTTGGAATACAAGAGCGATCCAAACATTTTGGATGGCGAGTTGACTACACCATTCAGCCTCTTGATAAACAAGAAGAAATTCAACGACTTTGATTTGGTAAAGCATTTTCTGGATCACAAACTGAATCCCAACCTTAAATATGAGTACACAAGCAACTTTACAGAGTTTTGTGACTCGGAAATGATAAGTTTGGAGTCGATCAAGTATTTTTTACAACATAAAGCTGACCCGAGGTTGGTGGTTGATAACGAAACTCCCATTTATAACCTTTGTCTCAACCCTAGAGTGACTGTCGAGATTTTGGAGCTCATGATAGAGAACGAGGTCGAGATTACAGGTGGAGTTGGAAACAAAACACCTTTTCACGAGTATTGCAAAAACAATAATCTGGAATATGATATCTTGAAGTTTTTCTTGGAGAAAAAGTGTGACTTGAATTTGGCGACGGAGGAACGTGGTCTCACTCCTTTCCTACTGTTTTGTAGAAACGAAAGTTCTAACCTCGAAATGCTCAAGCTGATGATCGAGCACAAAGCAGACTTGAATGCGAAGAATTTGACAGGGGACACATTGGTGCATTATCTTTGCAAGAAACGGGCGGTCAACATGGAAATGTTGTCTTATTTCATAAAGCAAGTCCAAAAAGACTTCAAAAACTCCACTTTGATCACTCCTCTCTATTCACATTGCCAAAACAGCATCCCAAGGCTCGACGTAATAAAGTTCCTCGTAGAAAACAAGTCTGATTTGAGTGTCGTCTCGAACACAGGCCGCACCCTTCTCCACGTTTTGTGCATGAACTCCAACAAAGTGCCCCACGATGTGCTTCAATATCTCGTCGAACAAAAAGTCGATCCCAACGTCTGCGACTCGAAGAATACCATTCCTCTCAACCATTTATGCGAAAACGAACACATCACAAGAGAGAACTTGACTGCTTTGTGCAGGGGCATGTCCGAAGCAAGTTTCAACAAATACTCTCACCGCTTTTTCTTTCCGCTGCATTCCCTTGCTAACAACAATTCCGCCAACAACGATCTTTTCCAGATCTTAATAGATCACAAGGCGGATGTTTCTCTTCAAGAGGAAACTCATATGAAAAATACTCCTTTTCACATCTTGTGTTCTTTGGGCAGGGTTGACATCTCCCAGTACTCTTTCGTCAACCAGCATCTTTTGTCCATCAGGAATGCAAGCAATTGCACTCCTTTTTTCATCAAAATGTCCTGTCTCTCATTGACTTGCCAAGAGCTCAAGGTTTTTTTTTGTTTTTTAATTTCATCTAATTCCTTATTCTTAATTAATTTAATAAGTTAAAATAAATTTTTGTTGGTTTTTTTTCAAAAATTAAAAAAATTTTTCATGATTTTTTAAAATTTTCAACTAATTCAATCAGTTTTTTTTAAAAATTTAATTTTCATTATTTTTTTAAATTATTTTTTGAATATTTTCTTTATCATTTTTAATTTTTAAAACAAACGAAAACAGTTTCTTTTGGAGAAAAAATCAGACCCAAACGCAGTGTGTTTCGAAGAGCTGACTTGTTTCCAAGAAGTGATCCGCTATTCCTACTACAAATCAGAAGGGACCGAACTCTTCAAACTCCTCTTCGAACACAAAGCCGATCCAAACAAGTTCGCCACCCTCAGCTCTCCTTTCGACAACTTGTGTTCTGGCAACTTTTTCAATTTGGACACTTTGAAAATGTTTCTCCAACAAAAAGTCAACATCAAGAATGAAGAAGAAAATATGCAAACGTAAAAAAAATAATTCCTTTTCAAATAAATTCAATTTAATTTTTAAATATTTATAAATTGTTTTAATTTTAATTATTTATAAATTTTTTTTATTTTTTAATTATTTATAAATTATTAATTTTTCAATTTCATTTTTAGATTTTTTTCAAACAATTTTTTTAAATAGATCATTCCACACTGCTTGCAAAAATAAAAATGTAAACTTGGAAATATTAAGGTTAATGATTGAAAATAAGTCTAACATCAACAAGCTGACAGAGAGACACGGCACCCCTTTGCACAGCCTCTGCTCCAACAAATCTGCCACCCCTCAAATGATCTCTCTTTTGTTGGATCACGGAGCCAAAGATATTCCAGATTCGTCTGGCGTCAATGCTTTGTTTTGTGCTGCACAAAATGATAATGATTATCTATTGGTATAAATTTTTGTTAATATTTTTTTTTGTTTATTTTTTGGTATAAATTTTTGTTAATATTTTTTTTTGTTTATTTTTTGATTTTTTTATTTTTTTATTTTTTTATTTTTTTATTTTTTCATTTTTTTATTTTTTCGTTTACTTTTTTATTTTAGCAAAATCTCATTTGCTTGTCAAACAGGATTTCAACTTCCAAAACAACAACCATCAATGGGCATACCCTTCTGGATTCCCTTAAAGATATTAAAGTTAACAAAATTTCCATCAAATATCCTCTTTATTGCGACGTGATAGGTGATTTTTTTGTTAGTTTTTATTTTTTATTTTATTTTTTATTTTTTTATTTCTTAGTTTTTATTTTTTATTTTCAAATTAATTATTAATTGATCAAAATTTCAGCTCTCCTGCTTTCTCATAACATAGACCCCAACATTAATACCAAAAAACCTATCAAAAATGTTGCTCTTCAAGATACTCTCAACACATTTATCGAAACAGGCACCGTTTGGAAGCAAAAGATACATTATTTCTACCCTAAACTTTTCCGTGAAAAAGTTTTCACTTTTCTCGTTTCCATCAAAATTTCTTCCAAAAAAAAATTCTTCCTTGTTGTTCCTAAGCCCGTTTTGTCTTTGATTGTTGAGTTTTCTTCTTCTTCTGATACGAAAATAATTCAGCCTATTGTTCAAAGTACTGAGAAGAAAAGAAAATCCACTGTGGTTAGAGGAAAATTAACTAAGAGACAAAAATAAATTAATTTATTCAAAACTATCTTATTTTATCCTCTAATATTCTTTCATTTTCAAAATTATGTAATGCTCTTGTTGGATTTTGAAATTTTATAATTTCGATTGTTTTGGAGAA
>JAMYWO010000382.1:13336-27425 GCA_024220525.1 Cochliopodium minus | reverse complement strand
GTTAACTTGTATTAATGAACAAATATCTTAATTTTAAGATTCTTTTTATAAATATAAACTAAATGATGATATTTTTAAGCTATTTCTTGTTATTATGATTTATTTTTTCTTACCTCATCTCCCCATTCGCGTGCTTTGCTCATTTTATCGCAATATGCATTCCAATCCAAACAATCTTGAGTGATATATACCCTTAAAATAGAAAAAAAAAAAAAAACAAGTATAATGGGATTTCTAAATAAGTCTATTCTTTTATAATTAAAATTATATTCTTTTAGTAAAACTAAATTGTCCGAAATTTCTTAACATATTAATAATTTCTTTTTAATAAAGGGTTATTATCCCAATATGGTATTTTGAATCATAAATAGTATTAATGATAAATGAATGACCTAATAATAAAATTTCTTGACATAATAATAATTCTCTTTTTAATATTCTTTACCATGATCTTAATGTTTCACTTTGTGGATCCTCTGAGTCAAGTTTATAATCTCCATTTTTTCTTAGCCAATCTATTGAGATGTTCCTCACATCTTCCTTTGTTATCCCATCATATTTCTTATCTACAAGTTTTAATTGATCTGCTACAGAATCGAATTGACAATCACCAGTATTGTCTATTTTCAAAATGAAATTTTGTTAAGCTGAAAATAATAATGAAATGTGTATAAAAGGATATAAATGGGAATATATCATGCAAAATGAAACATATACATTATTCATCCTCATTTATATTTTAACAGGAAATTTTTTGTTGTATGAATTTAATTTTATGATAATTAATACCAGTATCTGGATTGAGATGAAGATTGAATTTTTTTATTCTCTCCATTATCCTTGTTGAATCATTGGTATTTTGATTCTGCAACTTTATGCTCTCTTCTTTTGCCCTTTTCAATGCCTGCATGAAATCGATTGATGAACTACTTTTGGATACATATTCCAGGAAATTTTCGTTGAATAACATTTCTTTTTCTTCTTTGTTTTAGTGTTGAAAAATCCAATTTAATTTTTTTTTTTATTCAGCTATTTTTATTTTAGGATAAATTTTAATTTACAATCAAAAATTTGTTTGGGTGATTTTAAAATGGAAAAGAGAAAGGGATATATGTGTTGTTTTTAATGTTATTGAATTTCTCCATTCCAAATTATTCAAAGTATTTAATGAGTTTTCAATATATTTCATAAGAAAGCAATCTAATTTTAAGATAATTAAGTTATTTGAGAAGTATTTGATTGAAAGTTTTTGATACTTGTGACAGGTACCAATCAAAGAATATAATTTATTTGGGAAAAAATTTGATAAGGAAAAATTATCGATACAAGGTTAATATCTCTTCCCATTTTCTTATATTTAAATACTTCCTTTTGTTAGCTTCAAATCATTATTGTTTTTCTTCAACAAATACTTTTTTTTTAATTTTTTAAAAGTGAGATTCAAAGAAAAATACTTTTGTTCATAGAATTAAAGAGGAAGAAATAAAATAGTTTGGATGAATTTTTATTTGCTCTGTTCAAAGAAAACACAATTTTAAAAATAGATTTTTATGAGAGAATAATATAAAAAAAATTGAAATAAAAATTTGAATTACAGAGCAAACAAAAATGTTGAGAAGTATTAGAAAAGTTAATCCTTTTGGATACAATAAAGATGGAAGATTTACATTTATAACTTATACTGGCAAAGAATGGTGTAAGAAATATTTTTTTCGTCGAAATAATAATTATTTTTTAATTTAATTTCTCCTTTTGAAAAAAATATAAATAATCATAGTGACTTTCTTTATCATATTTCCTTTAATTTATGCATTATATATTGGTTTTTTCTTAATCTGGTTTGCCATCTATATGTCTACAACAACGTAATCATTTTTTTTTAACAATATATTCTCAGATTTTTATTTCTTTCTTTTAATATAGCTATGAATGGTAATCAATGCTTGTATATCTCTGATCGAATAGAATAATATCAACACACAAAAACTTTTTTGCTTTGATTTTTGGAATTCTCATTAAATTATGAAAAAATTATTTATATCCTCAAAATTTTTATCCTTCATTTGAATATATCCTCCATTAAGGCAAATAAACTAATTGAATTTGAAAAATTTATTCAATTTACTTCATTGATCAAGCATAAAATGGAAATTTAGTTTTTTTATAAAAGCAGATCTTCAATTTTATTCAAAGGATCTAATTTAAAATTTTTACTATCAAGAAAGAAAAAGAAAGGATTAATGAGAAATTTCAAAAAGATTTTTTTAATTTTGATAATTTATTTTTCTTTTTTAATTTTTTTTATTATTTTATTTGATTTGATTAATCTCCTTGAGATACTTTTAAATCAACAGACAACTCTTGATCAGCAGACTGATAAGAGTCACACATGAGATAGAGGGAAAGAGAGTGAGATCCAATAGTAGAAGGAGCAGAAAACTCAAAATCAAACTCCAACTGTTTGATCAAATGAATCTTCTTCACAGCGTACAAATGATTGGAACCCACATCACCCAAAATGACCCACCAAGATTCGACTTTCTCAGAAGGATAATAAGGAGCAATGACAGAAGACAAAGTGTCAGTATCGATGACTCTTTCCAAGGAAATGTGGAGGTTTACAGAATCTTCAGGAGAGGCTTCAGTTTTGTCAGATTCAAACTTGACGTCGATGGAAGGGAATCTGTCACAAGCACGCGCGATTTGTTTGGTTTGTCTGTTATCGATTTTTCCCAACTTCAAAATGGAGGAACGATCTTGATCTTCCATTTCGACAAAGTCAAAGATGTTTTCGACTTTGTACTTTTGCTTGCAAGTTTGGATCATCTCCTCAGTGAAGTAAGGAAGTTGTTTGAGACAGTTGTCACTTTCTCCAACAGCCTGCACCAACATTTGGGAGATTTCCATGGCAGTGAGGCAAGGCAACAACCAACTTTCACTACTGATCACATCGACCATAGCATGAATGAGATTCACTGCAACTGTCAAAATCTTTTTCTGATCAGAGGCAAAGTCGATGCTGAGTTGTTTTCTTTCAAAGTGGCTTTGGAGAAGAACGTTAACTTTAGTGGAAACTTGCTCGAAATTGTTCGATCCAATCTTCAAAGGCAAATGTTTGGCAATTTCCCTCAATTTCAATGCTTCATGCCTTCTGATGGTGACAAAGCTGTCAAACTCGGTTGCAGAGGATAACACTTGAAGGAGGGAAGTGAGATTGGAAGTGGCTTCGATAGAAGTGCTGAACAACTCGATGGTGGTGTAGTTGATGTAGTAGTAAGAAGCGATCATACCCAAGTTGAGAGGACTCAACTCGTCTGAATCGATTGCAATACATTTCGAATTGGACAAATCCTCGAGGGTGTTCTCAATCAACTCGGAAAGAAAATCAGAGATGTGTCTGTGTGAGTTGCCTTGCAAGTTGTAGTAATTGGGATTGAGATTCAACCTTCTGTAGAAGAAGGTCCAAGTGATGTAATCAATACACTCTTGTTTGGTCTTGATTGTTTTGGAAGCTATTTCCGCGCTGAGATGGTTGTGGAGAAAGAAATCAAGGTTGGACTCGACAGGCAAAGGTTCAGACAAAAACTTTTTGTAATAAGATTTCTTTGGAGCATGCGCCAAAATTACACAAGTTGCTTTTTCGTCAACAAACGGCCTTCCTGCCTTACCTACCATTTCCAACAATTCAGTGATAGGATAATCCAGATGTTTGTGTTGTTGTCCATCGTAATACTCTGTTCCTGCAATCAAAACGAGATGGGCGGTGAGATTGATTCCCCAACACAATTCTCTGCTTACGATTATCATGGTGATTGCTCCACTTTTGTAGAGTTGCTCGACTGCTTTAAGCTCGTTTTCCAACAAAGCTTCGTGGTAAAGACCGATACCATATTCTGCAACAAAATGTCTCAATGACTTGTTGTGCACTTGGTTTTCGTCCAATATGCTTTCGATTTCTTTTGTTTCCAGCTTTTTAAATCTTGTGAGATCCTCTGTTCCAGTCAAGAAACTTTGAATTTCTCTTGCCACGACAATAGATTGTCTTCTCGAGTGAGAAAAGATCATTATAGGTTTGTCTCTGTCGAATCTGCTTATGTGTCTGAAGATAGGACGAGTCATGCTCAACAATCTTGCACCAAAGAAAGGATTATCAAAACCTTGGATGGAAACTTCCAATGGAACATGTCTTACATTTGGATGAAAGTTAAAAGTGTTGTTCTTGTTTACTCCTATCCAATCTGCTACATCCACAGCATTTGAAATAGAAGTAGAAAGGGCGATAATTCTTGATTCTTTTTTGATCACTTTCAACATGTATCTGAGTCTTGAAACGATTAATTCAAAGGTGGCACCAGAATTTCCAGAGGATCCCATCAAATGGATCTTATCAAAGATGTACAAGGAAATGTTTTGAACAGCTTTTCTAGTCTTCCAACGTCTGGATATTTTGTCCCAACTTTCAGGAGTGGAAATGATGATATCTGCAGTTGACAAGAGTTTCAAATCAGTGGTGAGATCACCTGTTAGTTTTACTACTATCTTGCCCATTCCTTGTCCAAATGATCTAGTCCAATCATTCAATCTGGTATCACATATTTTTTCTAAAGGAGCGATGTAAACACACTTTACACTTTCTTTTTTCTCCGCAGAGTTTTGGAACATCCTCAAAATGGCAAACTCTGCACAAGTGATCTTTCCCGATCCAGAAGATGCACAAACAAGAACATTGTTATCACTTTTGAACAAAGAGTTGAAGGTTTGGGTTTGAATAGGGTTAAATTGAGAAATTGATTTTCCGGTGAAAGATTTTCTTTGTTCTTCAAAAAATTTGATGAAAGCGTTATTTCCCAAAGCAGACAAAGGCGTGGGTTGCAAGTCCAATAGTTCAGAGTGAGGAGGGTTTTTGGAAGGAGGGATCAACTTGGTGAAAGAAATAGGAAGGGTGGTGACGCTTTGCAACCAAGTGTCCGAAACCACTTTGACAAAATATTGCGGAGGCATCGGTTCATAGAGAGGGACGATCAAGCTGACATGATGATCAATTTCCAACAATCTCTTTTTGAGCACCCAGTACTGACTGAACAAGATGTTTTCAGAATCATTATCCTCAACAATAATCCAGAAGCCAAGATTAGATTGATGATATTCATCATCCCATTTGAAATCGGCATTGATAGTAAGCTCGATCTTGATGGTGGATCTTGTGATAGGTTGAACATTAGCCTCCAATTCCAAACGTGGGAAAAAATGGATGTGTTTGAAGACGTTCTTACCTTGTTGAGGCAAACGGATCAAATTTCCGAGTTCTTGATGATTCAAATCATACAAACGAGACCAAGGGAAATCTCTCTTTTCGAGTTTTTCAACGATTTCCATTGGAAGTCTTTTGAATTGACGAAGAGGATTTTGGGTGGACCACATTCTCTTGTCGATCATTTTGGCCAACTCAAGGGTTTTGTCTGCAAGTTGGGACCATCCACGTTTGAGTGAAATCTCGAACAAAGCTCTCACCAATCTCGCTGCGCTTTGACTGATGTAAACCATATCAGATGCCAAAGCATATCCATCGAGGGACAATTTAGAAATGAAACATTGTAACAATACATTTACTTTAGCGGTTGGTTCGTCGGAAGATTCCTTGATAGGTACAGGTACTCTTTGTAAAAGTCTTTCCATTTCTTGTCTCTCATCTTGCCTTACAACAATGTTAGAAAATTCACTACTCAAAGTAAAGAGTCTAAAGAGATCAATATCAGAAATGTGAGGTCTCAAGTGCTCGTTGTAAACTCCCATTGTTTTGTATCCAACATAGTAAAGACTGGCAACTCTACCAACATCAGTAACTTGAAATTTACCACTTTTTCTTTCATAACTGATCAAACCAGCTTTGTCCAAATGTGTAGCAGAGGTGTGAATGAGATCTGCTCTTCTTCTTTCAAGTAAACTGTCTTCTTCCAACTCGGTAGAAGAAATTCCATAGATTGTCGGAGAACGAAGCATACAAATGTAAAGGTAAGTATATGTCAGCCATTCCATAGCTTCTTTGGCATTTACGATAGTACCCAAAACAATTTCAGAAAGGAGGATGTCCGGAAGCTTCGATAACATTTGAGATTCAATAGGAAGTTGTTCGTTCAAAAGAGAAAGATAGTATTGCAACTCTGAGTGAGTGGTGATCAAGATACCCTCTCCTGTTGTATCGTACTGAGGTCTACCAGCTCTTCCCACCATCTGCATGACATCTAATGCGGACAACTCTACCCAACGTCCCTTTTCAGGATTGTAGACTTGGGTTCCTTTGATGATTACAGTATGTGCAGGCAAGTTGACTCCCCACGCAAGAGTAGCAGTACTTACCAATACTTGAATATGACCTGCGGAAAAAAGATCTTCTACCAAGGTTCTGTCTGCTCTATTCATACCAGCATGATGGATTGCCAAACCAAACTTCATCAATTCTTTCAAATCTTTATCTTTAACCAATTCAGATTCTGTAGAAATGATTTCTCTTGATGCAGATTCTGATTTGCTCAATTTCTCCAAAACATCATCTGCCATCGCCATATCTCTGATGTAACGAGCAGTCTTTGCGGTATCTTTACGAGAATGGACGAAAATGATGACCTGATATTTGCCAGCTCTTTCCATCACCTTTTCGTAGGTGATTTGGTTCATCATTTGAAAGCCTTTGATTGCCTTTTTTGTCTTGATACCAACCAATGCCATTTGAAGAGGGACAGGTCTAAAAGTACCATCAAAACGGAACAATCTTTCTTCCTTTACCTTTAAGAAAAGAGCAACATCTTCATAGTTGGGGAGGGTAGCACTGAGACCTACCAATCTAATAGGTTGTAATGTGCTTTCAACTTGTCTGATTGTTCTTGCTACAATAGCTTCCAAGACAGGACCTCTTTCATCATGCAACAAGTGAATTTCATCGATGATGATAAGACGAACCAACTCTGTGAATGTTCTTTCACCTCCCTTTCTTGTGATGATATCCCATTTTTCTGGTGTGGTAACAATGACTTGTGTCTCACTAATTTGTTGACGACTCAAATTTTGATCACCACTCAATTCTGCTACTTTCATTCCAAGAGGGGTTAATCTTTCTGAAAAGTTGAGAACCATTTCTTGTACAAGAGATTTCATTGGAGCGATGTAAACAATTTTGAAAGAATCCAACTGTACTTTATTTTGTTCATCAAGGTTCATTCCAACCTCGTGCAAGATTGTCAACATGGCAACGTTTGTTTTACCTGCACCAGTGGGAGCACAAACAAGCATGTTATCGTTTGTCTTGAATGCACTTTCGTAGACAGCAGTCTGAATTCTATTAAGAGATTTAGTCCCTCCAAAGGATTTTTGAGCCCATTCAGGTAATTCAGCAATTTTTACCAAAACCTCATCATCTTTTTTTTCTTGGGTTACAGCAGGAACGTGTACTTCTTCATAGCCTCTCTTTGGAACTCTGTAGGTACCAGTAGGAAGTTTGCACTTCTTGTTGGTCATCAAATGACTTCCTCCCTCAAAGGAAAGTGCATCAAGATCTAACATCTTGGTATTTGGTTTCCATTTATCATCTTGCTTTCCATCTTCAGTGGTGTCCATGTTATCTTTGTCACCTTTTTGATCGTTTTTGGTAGATTTTTGAGAAATTTGGAGTTTTCCTTGGATTTGTTGCAACAGTTGAGTGAGTTCTCCATCTTCTTGCATCTTCTTCTCAATCTCTTCCTTATCTTTTTGGTTTTGAGCTTGTTTGTACTTGGTGGTGTAAAGGATTGTTCTTCTGTTGTTCATAATCAAGGATACCAAATCAAAGTGTTCATATTGAAGGAGAAGAACCAATTTGTTTTCACATTCTCTATCTTCTTTCTCATTTTCGAGAACTTCCAAGAAATCATTCGCCATCTTTTGAGATTCATGGCTATCTTTGATGAATTCAGAGATTTTTCTTTGGAGCCAATAAGCATCAATGTCATTGGGATTCAGTATGTTTCTTGAGGATTCTTCAATCTGATTATCTGTCTTCAATACTTGCTCTTCTTTATTCTCTATCTCCTTTTCTCCATTCTCATCCTCGTCACTCTCATCTGGTTTGATTTCATAATCTCCATCGCTGTCTTCCTCTTCTCCATGGAAAACAATAGGGATATCCTCTTCTTTATTATCTTCCATTCCCCAATCAGATGTATCAGCAAAATCAGTAATACCCTTTCCCATCTCTACAAGATCAAAGAAATTTTTATCGCTCAATTGTCCAATTATGGATTCAATCTCTTTCTTCTTATTGAGATCCTTTTTGTTATCATCCTTTAATATTATCAATATTTCATCTGCTGCACCAATAAGAATTTCGTTTGGTTGTGTTCCTATGAAATGCTTTATGAATGATAATATCCTTTCATACACTTCTCTTGTCTCTACTTTTCTTGGTACATAATTTCCTGTAGATAAATTGGATTCCAAGATTGATATATTAGATCTTTTCTTTTGCTTTTTGATATTCTCTTCCAAATTATCTTTATTTACTTCTTTTTCTTTGCTTGAGATGTCATTTCTTCTCTTTTTCATCTTTTCCAACAATTCTGTTGGTCTGGATCTCACTGCCAACATTCCCATATCTGATGCTTTTATTTTTCCTTTTAATGTTTCTACCTCTCCTGTTGGCTCATTCATTCTTGGTCTGTTCTTTGAAATGATCACCAAATTTGGATTATTCTTTCTATTATCATATGCAACTTTATTTAAATCTGACATTATGTAATATGACAATCCTGAAACCTAATTTTTTTTTTATATTCTGAATCATCTTCAAAAATTTTAACAGTAAATTAAAATAAAAAATAAAAAAATGTTGTTAATTTTTCAATTTATCCCATTGAAACATTGTTCATTCTTGAATTGGATTAAAAAAAGTTATGAATTGGTTTAATAAATTTTCATTCAATAAAGATTTTCAATTTATACTTTTTTGAGGAAAAATTTATGATAAAGTGAATTCATTTAATTGATTCAAGATAATTGTGGAGATCTTTCGATATTGAATGTTATACTCGATATACCAAACACGTTTGTAAATATTTAAAAAAAAATTGCATTGGTTGATTTTTGAACAAATTATTTCAGAAGAGAAATTACATTTAAATGACAATATTTATTGCTGCAGTAGTTTACACATCATATGCATTTTTATTATTATTTGCCACATTGAGCATTGGTAATGATATAGAATCTTTATGCCCAAATCAAATCCCTTATATTTTCTCTTTTTAATATTTTTTTCTGTTCTTAAAGCATCTGGTCTCTATTATATAGCAGAGATAGTTGAAGAATATACTCAGTTGACTAAAAAAATCCTTCATTATTCAATATTGGTAAAACTATACATATTTTTTTTGTATTCTTTGATATCATTCAATATCTTAGATCATAATTGTTTTACATACTTTATTTTGGCTGATTGAATCATATCCTTTTCAAAATATCGCTTTTGGAATCTTATCACACATCATCTATTATACTTTATTGCAAAACTATCCTCTCATTAATCTCACAGATCCAAAATTTATTGCAAGTTGTGGTAAAAAAAAAAAATTTTAAAAAATCAAAGACATATATCTTTATAAACCCAATAAAAAGGAAGAATGATCCAAATATATAAACAAATAATCAATATAAGATAATTAACATAAATTTTAAAATTTCTTATTAATAAACCAACAAATACAGTTTTTGCAGTGATTGATCACATAATTTGGTTTAGATTTTTCACTCAACATTATTTTCCATTTCCTCAAATTCTTGCATTCTTCTTGTTTTGTGTATGGCTCACCCCATTTGTATTTTTCATCTCCTTAAGTGCCAACGAGAATGTATTACCAACAACAGGATTAAGTAAAAAAAAAAAAAAGAATCAAACAAATTATCTCAAAGAACAAATTGTTCTAGGACATATGAATCTTTATATCATCATTTTTCTCTTTAATTTTGACATAATCTAACCTTTTCACCTTTTATAGCCAAACCACTTAATATTGAAGAAATCCCAAAGAATAAGAGAAAGAATAGAATCGTCTCTATGTTGAATTATGTCAAGAAATCTATCTCATCTTGGATCCCTGAAAGATTTTCCTCTGGTTCTCGCAAAACTTTCTAAAAAAAGATTTGATTTTTGTTGGATTATGTATTATTCTTCCAAATAATACATTAAAATATTTATGTTTTTGAAATTGGAGTTGAAATTGACCTTCATATCAATTGAATATCTAAATTTTTATTCCTTCAAACAAATTATTCTTCTCTGAAATGTTTTCAAAAAAAAAAATTGAAATCCTCGTATAAAATTCACCAGAATTGATGGAAGAAGTAATCGAATGGCCATTGGAATTTAAAGTTGAAGCTAAATGTGGTAAAGCTAGAGTAGGAATTTTAAAATTGCCACATCATACCGTTGAAACACCCATCTTCATGCCTGTGGGTACTCAAGGCACAGTGAAGGGTTTGAAATCACAAGATTTGGAAGAATTGAATTGTGGGATTATTCTTGGAAACACCTATCATCTTGGTCATAGGCCGGGTGGTGATTTGATTGAAGAAATGGGTGGTTTGCATCAATTCATGGATTGGAAGAGAAACCTCCTTACTGATTCTGGTGGATTCCAAATGGTATCTCTTTTAAAATTGGCCGAGATTACAGAAGAGGGTGTAAAATTCACATCACCACATGGTATGTCCATATTTTTGTTTCATCATGAAAATATCCATCAAAAAAGGATGTTATATCCAAGTGTTATAAATTCTTTTTCTTATATATTTCCCACAAATTATTATTCAACATGATATAGTCAAATAATAATAAAAAGGAGTATCCTTATGACAATATAGGGTATTCTTGAAAAAACTTTTTCAAACATCAATCATTTATGCCATTGATTTCCTCCTAACAAATTCCATATAATTAATATCTTGATCTTTTAATCAATTAATTCAGTTTTTTTTTTTTAAAGACAACACAGAGATGATATTGACTCCAGAACACTCAATGCATTTGCAAAATCAAATAGGATCAGACATTATGATGGCTTTGGATGATGTAGTGTCCTCCACAACCACAGGTAATAAAAAAAAATTAAAATAAATCAAAATTAATAAAATTTAAAAATTTAAAATTAATTTTATCTTTCTACAAGGTCCGAGAGTCGAAGAAGCAATGCACAGAACAATGAGATGGATTGATAGGTGCATTAAAGCGCATAAAAGAAAAAAAGACCAAAATTTGTTTGGGATAGTTCAAGGAGGATTGGATCCCATCCTCAGAAAACAGTGTTTGGAACAAATGATAGAAAGAAATCTCCCTGGTTATGCTATTGGTGGATTATCAGGTGGGGAGGGAAAAGATCAATTTTGGAGGTAAATAAAAACTTTTTGAATTTCTTTTTGTATTATTTCTTTAAATAAATTTAATTTTTTACTTTAAAATTTTATTTTTCTTGTTAAAAAAAAAGGGTTGTAACTCAGTGCACAGATCACTTACCTGAAAATAAACCAAGATATTTAATGGGTGTGGGTAAAAAAAAAATATTTAACAAAAATGATCTAATTTAAATTATTTCTTATTTTTTCATTGTTATTTTTTTCATTTTTAAATTTTTTCTATGTAGGTTATGCTGTTGATTTAGTTGTTTGTTGTGCTTTGGGGGTGGATATGTTCGATTGTGTTTTCCCTTCTAGAACTGCCAGATTTGGTACTGCCTTGGTGATGGAGGGAAGTTTGAATCTCAAGCAAAAGCAATTCAAAAACGATCACAATCCTATCGAAAAGGATTGTCCATGTAAAGTTTGTAAAAATTATACAAGGTAATAAAAAGTTTTTTTTGAATTATATTTGGAAAACAAATTTTGTTTTTCATTCATTAAAAAATGGTTTTTTAAATATTTATTAAAAATAAATTTCATTATCAAAAGTGATATTTTATTCTTAAATTAATTTGTTAAAATTTTCTTTTTTAGATCTTACTTACATACTTTGGCTGCTGTTAAAGAGGGACCTGGCAGCTTGTTGTTGACTTACCACAATATTGCCTTTCAAATGAGATTGATGGGAGAAATAAGAAAGAGCATTCGTAACCAGACTTTCCCTGATTTCGTCAGAGAGTTTATGATCAAGCAATTTCCAAAGAAAAACTACCCTACGTGGGTTACTGAAAGTTTACATTCTGTTGGAATAGATCTATAAAATATTTTTGTTTATTTATTTTTTGTTATATTTCTTTTTTTTTATCAAATCGAAAGATTGAATAAAATATTGAATAAAAAATTTCTTTTCAAAGGTATTTTGATCAACAATTTAGAGTTATTTTAATCTAAATTTATTTAAATTAATAATTTATGTCCAAATTTAATTAATTAATTTCAATTTCTTTTCAATTTTTTTTTAAATGACATCCACAAGAAATCTCAATTCAATTCTACTTCCTCTTTCAAATTCATGTAGATAATCAAAATGAAAGGCGAAAATATAAAATATAATTAAAAAATAAAATTGATTTTGATAAAATTTAAAAAAAATCAAATAAAACTAAATAATTATAATGAGCAAGGAAGATTTTGTTATTTCATTCAATAGCCATGGTAAAGCTAATGTAAGATTGGTAAAAGTTGTAAGAAGACCAGAAAAGCATTTGCTCAAGGAATTGACTGTAGAATTGTTGTTGGAGGGGGATTTCGAGGAGAGTTTCACTAAAGCAAGCAATAAGAATGTCATTCCAACTGATACATGCAAAAATTTGGTATACGTAAGAGCATTTGATGAGGATTTTGAGGATATTGAAACATTTGCAATAAATTTGGGTCAATTTGTATTGAGCAAATATTCCCTCGTATCTATTGCACACGTATCTATTATTGAGCATTTATGGGAGCGTATGGTGATCAACAATAAGCCTCATCCTTATTCTTTTCAAAGAGCTACCCCCGCAGTGAGAACTGCAGTTATAAAAGCAGGAAGAAATGGAACTACAGTACAATCTGGAATTGTAAAATCCTTATTAATGTCTTATATCTTATAATCCTTTTATTTGAATCAAATATTTTACTTTAAAAAAAAAAAATCTTCCTCTCACAAAAAATTATTCTTATTCTTTTTTATCTTATAGGATGATTTGCTTATTCTCAAGACAACACAGTAAGAAATATTTTTAATTAAATTTATAATAAATTATTTGGAATCAATTTATTATTTATTTATCAAAATAATCAATAATCTTTCAGTTTTTAAACTCTTCTTTTTTTTGACAGATCAGGATTTGTAGATTTCCACAAATGTGAATTTACTGTGCTCCCAGAAGATGATGACAGAATCTTTTCTACCATCGTCAACGCAACATGGCAATACAACCCAACCTACAAAAACGTAAACTACACCAAAGTATGGGAAGGTGTCAAACAAACCATCCTCGAAGTAGTAGCAGAGACCTATTCATACAGTGTCCAAGATACTATGTACAGAGCTCAAAAAATCATTATGGAGAAATTTCCTGAATTAAATACTATCAAACTCGTTTTGCCTAACAAACATAACTGGACCGTTGATCTTTCTCGTTTTGGAAGAAAGAACAGATTCAATGTATTCAATCCTGTTTCTGCTCCTTCTGGAAAGATCACTGCAGAGCTCACCAGAAAGGGTGTTTCTAAGCTTTAAGCATCTGAGATTTTATTTAACTTTTTTTGAAATTTATAAAAACATTTAAAAAAACTTTTTTCTTCCAAAATTCTCTTTTCATTATGAAAGAACTTCTTTTAAAAATTATTAAATATTTATTGTTTAGAAAAACTTTTTAATTTTTTTTTTTCAACATTTGATCAGTTTAATATTGGATCTGTTTCTTTTTTGCATCATTCTCTTATTTATGTTTGTCAATACACTTCCACAACCACACTCTATGATGTTCATTTTGTCATGGTTGTTCATTGAGAGCATCAGCTTGACAGTCTTTTCCCATTGTACTGGCTTTGTTAATTCTTCTATGATCTTGTTTTTTAATTCAACAGGGTTGATGGTAAAGTTTGCATCAAGATTGGTAATGAT